>PVIC010010679.1:0-42899 GCA_004025085.1 Thryonomys swinderianus
GGGTCCCATTTGACCCTGCTATACCCCTGCTAGGAATATACCCAAAAGATCTTCATTAACTTAACTTTTTTAAACTTCGTTAACTTGTTTAACTTCTTCGTTACCCATCTTTATTCCTTTTCTTTCTTTGTCTTTCTAATTGCTATGGTTAATGTTTCCAGTACTATATTGAACAAGAGTGATGATAATGGACATCCTTGTCTTGTTCCTGATTTTAGTGTGAAAGGTTTCAGTGTTTGGCCATTGAGGATGATGCTGGTTGTGTGTTTCCTGTAAATAGCATTTATTAAGCTGACATAAATCCATCTATTCCAATTTTCTGTAGGGTTTTGATCATGAATGGGTGTTGGATTTTGTTGAATGCTTTTTCTGCGTCTATTGAGATAACCATATGTTTTTTGTTCTTGAGTCTATTAATATAGTGTGTTATACTTATTGATTTACCTATGTTAAACCACCCTGGAATTTCTGGGATAAATCCAACTTGATCAAGGTGTATGATTTTCTTGAATACACCCTGCATTCTGTTTGCTAATATCTTATTGAGGATTTTTGCCACAATATTCATTAAGGAGACTGGCCTGTAGTTCTCTTTTTTGGGTGGGTCTTTCTCTGCTTTTAGAACCAAGGTAATTGCTGCATCCAGGAATGAATTTGTCAGTAATGCTTTTTTTTTCAATTTCATTAAAGAGTTTGAGAATTACTTGACATTAACTCTTCTTTAAAAGTTTTGTAGAATTCAGCTGTGAAGCCATCAGGAGCAGGGTTTTCTTTGTTGGTAGTTTTTTTTTAATTAAATTTTCAATTTCATAGATTGATATTGGGGTGTTCAACATTTCTATATCTTCTTCATTCAACTTTGGAAGTCCATATGTGTCTAGATATCTATCATCTCTTCTTCTACATTTTTCATTTTATTGGAATACAAATTTTCAAAATATGTGTTCACTATCCTCTGGACTTTCACTAAATAGGTGGTAATTTCCTGATTTTCATTCCCAATAGCATGGATTTGAGCCTTTTCCTTCTTTTGTTTGATAAGGTTGGCTAAGGATCTGTCAATATTGTTTATCCTTTCAAAGAACCAACTCTTAGATTCATTGATTTTTTTTTTGTACTGTTCTCTTGGTTTCCACTGCATTAATTTCTGTTTTAATCCTTAAAATTTCCTGCCTAGTATGAGCTTTGGGTTTGTCTGGTTTTTTTTGTTTGTTTGTTTTGTTTTGTTTGGGTTTTTTGAGACAGGGTCTCATTTTGTAGTTCAGACTGACCCTGAGCTCACTATGTAGCCCAGGCAAGCCTTGAACTCAGCAATCCTCCTGCCTCTGCCTCCTGAGTGCTGGGAAGACAGGCATGAGCCACCACACCCGGCACTTTGGTATGTGGTATTGATTGCCAGTTGGCATGAGTCACCACGCCCAGCATTGTATGTGGTTACCGGGATCAAACTCAGGACCTTGCTCTTGCGAGGCAGGCACCAGAACCACTGAGCTAAATCTCCAGCCCTGGTTCCTCTTTTTCCTAGTAGCTTGAGATTCAGCATTAGATTGTTTATTTGAGTATTCTCTGTTTTCCTGGTGTGAGCATTCACTGTTATGAGTTTCCCTCAAAGGACTGCTTTCATTGTGTCCCATAGATTCCTGTATGTTGATCTGGAGTTATCATTTAATTGTAAGAACTGTTTAATTTCATCTTTAATTTCTTCTGTGACCATTGGTTTGTCAGTATTCTGCTGTTCAGTTTCCAAGTATTTGTGATGATCTTGGAATTTCTGTTGCTATTCAACTCCAATTTCAAGGCAGTACAGTATGACAGTATACAGGGGATGACTTCAATTCCTTAAATCTGTTCTGTGAAGTAGCATGTGGTCTGTTTTGGAGAATGATCCATGGACAGAAGAAAAGGATATAAATTTTGACTTTGTGGGGTGAAATACTCTGTAGAGATCTATTAAGTCCATTTGTTCAAGAGTTTGGTTTAGTTCAAGTATTGCCTTGCTAAGTTTTTGTCCAGTTGATCTGTCTATTTTTGAAAGCAGGTTATTGACATCCTCTACTACTATTGTATTGGTGTTTTCTGGCTTTTCATGTGTTTCCTCTATGCAGCAGATTGTAGGATCTTGCTTCTTGATCCATTCTGTCAGACTATGTCTGAATTGGTGCATTGAGTCCATTGGCATCAATGGCTATGATTGATATGGACAGACTTAAAGATCTTGTGTTTTCCTGTTCTTGGTTCTTTTCTTTTTTTTGCTTGTGTTTCTTCCCCATCTGTTTCTTGTTTGGCCCATTTCTTTGACTGCCAGGTCTCATTTGTACCTTTCATTGTTTTTTTTTCCCAGATATTCTCTAGAATATTTTGAAGTGCAGGTTTTGTAATTGTGAAGTTTTTCAGGTATTCTTTGTCATGGAAGTATTTTATTTCCCTGTCAATTTTGAAGTATAGTTTTGCAGGGTACATCAATCTAGGTTGGAGATTGTTTTCCTTCAAGACTTGAAACACTTCATTCCAGGCTCTCCTTGCATTTAATGTTTGGGATTAGAAGTCTACTCTCATCCTGATGGGTTTATATTTGTATGTGATTGTTTTCTTTTCTCTAGCTGCTTGCAGTATTTCACTTTTTTTGTCATATGTAGAACCTTGATAATTATATGCCTAGGTTTAGAATTTTTTATATCATGACCATTTTGAATCCTATATGGTTTATAAATCTGTATGTCCAATCATTTTCCTTTTCTTGTGAAGTTTTCTGACATTATCTATGTGAACAGTATTTTTATTTCTTTTGCATTATCTCCTACTTCTTCAGTGACTCCAATCAATCTTATTTTATTCTTCTTTGAGTATCTAGGAGCTGTTGGATTGATTTCTCATGATCCCTTTCCATTTTCCATAAATTATGTCTTTCCTGTTCATTATCTGTTATCCTTTCCTCTAGGTCTGAAATTTGGTCTTCTATCTGATTCATCCTACCTTGAAAACTTGTGCTCTCTTTCTTGAGAGCTTATTTGGAAGTTCTAACAGGTACAGCTACTTGTATACCCTTGACCTGGGAAATGGTCCTTCTCTATTGGGGGTGGCCATCTTCTTTGACTGAGCGTACAGCTTCAGGAGGGACCCACATGGAGCAGTTAGGGAGGAAGGAGATACCCATCTAGCCAGACAGATCAGTTGAATCAACCCTGACAATCAATGGGGTGACAGATGTTGCACTCACATCACCCTTATATCGAATTTTGCTCTCTTAATTACCTAGATCTCTATTTGTAGCTGTTTAAAAGGTTCCATTACTTTTGTTATCTCCTCTTCTATCATTTCCTTGATCTCCTCTATTAATCATATAATTTACCTCAGTAGTATCTGTTTCAACTCAGAAATCAGTTCTAATTTCCATTTTACTAGATCTGCTTTTGATACCATTTCAGAGAATCCTGTTGGTTGAGCTTCCATATGCTCCATTTCTCCCTTCCCTGAATTTCCTTGGGGTGTGGATCTTTGCATCTGAGATTTTGAGTTTTTCCTCATTTCTGAGCCTTTGTTCTTACTGGTGATTTTGGTTTTTATACCTGGGCTGCTGTGATCATATGTCTAGCCTTAGAACTAACCCCAAAATATATATAATATTCAGTCATCACCCTTTGGGACTAAAAAGTTTACCAGGGAGTTGGTTGATAGAGAGTTAGGAGAGGGAGAGATTAGAAATGGAATTAGAAGATATATAAAGATCACAAGACCCAGGGGGAGCTGATAGAGGGTAGAGGACAAAAAAGAGAGATGGAACAAATACAAGACAAAATAGACTAATGGCCTTCAGGCCCCTAACATCTATATTCACCCTTCTGTATTAGTACAGAAAAGAGAGAAGGGAACACTGTGCATGAACTTAGGTAACAGATAGTGTCTGGAGAAATAAAGATGAGAAAACTAAGGAAGACAAGCAGGAATGGGCAATAAGGATGCTATTTTCCCTGCCTTAAAAATAAGAGTGATTGAGAGAAGAAAGAAAAATCCAAGTTTGGGCAGACAGCAATAAGATAGTATAGGAGTGAAGAATAGAAGAGTAGGGAAGGAAGAAAAGAAAAAAAACAGCTACAACAATAGTAGAATGAACAACAACAACAAAAAAAAAACAACAACAAAAAAGCAGAATAGAATAAAATAAAGTCTTATTAACAACAAGATGTCCAAAGCATAGATCTCTTGATTTCTGAGTTCTGCTGGGAAATTATAGGCTCGAAAATTAAAGGTGTCCTTTCCCCCAAAGTGAGGCAAGGGTCCTGCAGGTGGCACAGCTCCCAAAGACTCACTTATGGCGAAGTTCACAGGGATTGCTCAGCTTATTGGGTGTCCCTTCAGTATGGTGGGTAGGGATGAGAAGTTGGATGAGAAGGTGGAACTGCAGAATTGTGTGTATAGACCCTGCTGCCTGTGCTCTTGTTGAGCCTGGAGATGCCCTCTGAACTACAGAATGGTGGGTGAGGTTTCCTTGCTTGACCATGTGGGTACTTTATCTTCTCCAGGAATCAAGTTCATAAGTGTTTAAAGAAACAGCTGCTGTGGTCCCACGGGGCCCTGCTCTATGCCACGAGCCACTTCTTAGAGGTGGGCTGTGGGCCATCAGTCTTGCAGGTGCAGTGGTCTCTGCGGGATGGCTGCCCCTCCCCTGCTGGGAGTTCTGGCTTGGGGAGAAGGGACTTGCTTGCTCATCCACTTGCTTCCTCTTTGATTTTCTTTC
The DNA here is from genome assembly GCA_004025085.1 of Thryonomys swinderianus. Classification (NCBI taxonomy): domain Eukaryota; kingdom Metazoa; phylum Chordata; class Mammalia; order Rodentia; family Thryonomyidae; genus Thryonomys; species Thryonomys swinderianus. Next base: position 4,736 of record PVIC010010679.1, read on the forward strand.
TCTCTTCCATACTTGCCTCAGATCTTTTTTTGTTTGTTTGTTTTTGGAGGGAAGAATTCCCTGCTCTTCTACTTCCAAGCTGCTGTATTTCAGCTTGGGAACAACAAAGTAGAGAGAGGGAGAGCCTAGGCTCATTACCTTTCTGCCATCTTCCCATCCTCTCTCTTTTTCTGGTCCCTGCAACTGAACTCAGGACCTTGAACTTACAAGGCAGGTGTGGCACCACTCAGCTGAATCCCTGGCCCTGTCCATTTGCTTTTTAAAAATTGAGTTTCTTAGTGGGAGGTCTGCTTATAACTGGATAAATGTTCAATGATTATTTATCAAATTAAGAAATACATGTTTTTTACTCATGTTTCTTTATACATGGTGGTTCTGTTTTTCAAGTTTCACAACGGACATTTTTGTGTAACTTTCTCAACCCCCTGTTTGTCAACAACAGTATCATTAAAATGTTTCTTATATATTAAGGACAAGATGAGAAGGTTCCAGTTTCAGGGCTAGAACCATCTGAAACTATAGTATGCACTATATTTCTCACAACTTGCCTGTATTTTGGTAAAGTTGAGAATCTACTTCTTCATAAGATTTAACTACTTTCACTGCTGTCCTTAGGAAACAAAAATGCTACCTTTGAAAGTTTATGTGCAGATATGAAAATTGCATGGAGAAAGTGAAAACCTAAGAAGGTTTTAGTCAAATCTAGAGTTTAAAAAACTAAAAGTTTTCTAAAAAACATTTGATTTATCACTTACTTTCTGTGTGCCTATAAAGACGTGGCTTCAGATAGAGGACATATGTTCAACTGAATCATTCAAGAAACTTAAAAGGTCAAAACTTCACTTGCTGTTCACCAAACATAGTGATTGGAAGACTTAGGCCTATGGATTATTTCTAAGAAGGCTGGCACAGAACCAGGTGAGCTATGCAGCAAAATTTTACTTCTATAATTTGAAAAGATAAAAGACAGTAACGTTTTAATGTAACATAAACTTACTTTTATCCAAATTATATGTTCTATATTTGACAAGTAATCAAAGATTGACTGAATTTGATAATACAATTTTAGAAACATGACTGTGCTGAGAATATTTTTCTATGCCCTTTTCCAGTTTCTTTGTCTTTCCAAAGATCTTGTCATTCTGGCCAAGACACATTGCTCATTCATGGAGCAGTCATGACTCATTTCAACCTCCTAATGTTCATCTGGTATCCATTAAATCAGAAGGCTCAATAGAAGGCAACTGAAGAAATTAAAGAGGGCTTTCAGTGTCTCCATCATCTTTATCCAGTCTCATGTGTTACTCAAAGCAGAACTGATATGTTTAAAATTCACCTTGAATTCAACCTTAAGAATTTGACTCACAGGTATTTTTGATTATTTATGTTATTGATTATTGACTGATGTGATAGGAAAAATTCATCCTGGGATTTAGGAAAAATTCTTTCCCATCCAATTTTCTAAAGTGGTAGTCTTGTCAGAAGCATTGTCAATGTTTCCATCCAAATCCTAAATGTTCATATTGGGTATCAATACAAAATAAAGGTATAAAGGATGATTGTGTTCCTTCCTCTGCATCTCAGGTAACCATCCCTGGGCAGAATCAACAGACAGCATACAGTTCTGTTCCCCTTTGAAAAGGAGGGTTGGGACAGAAGGGAGAGGTTACTCTTTCCAAATGGCCTATCAAAGCATTTAGATGAAACTACATACTTCTGTAATAAAAAATAAACAAATAAATAAAATGATTAATCATGCTACAAATATCTCTGGAGTCAACTAACTCTGTTTACTTGTATTTTAAGTTCATGAGAGTTTAGATTTATAGTTTAGTATTGAGTGTATGAATCAGAACTTTTCTGTCTTTCAAATACAAATCAATGAGCCAGGCGTGGTGGCTCACACCTGTCATCCCAGCACTCAGGAGGCAGAGACAGGAGGATTGCTGAGTTCAAGGCTTGCCTGGGCTACATAGTGAGCTCAGAGCCAGCCTGAACTACAAAGCGAGACCCTGTCTCAAAAAAATATATATATCAATGAATTGTAAGTCTGACCACCACTGTAAAATTATTATATCAAGACCTTTAAATTGCAAAGCTGAGATGAAGATCCTAGAGGCCCCCAGGTTATATGATACGCTATAAAGTTTGGCCTAAAACATTTATCTGGTCTTCCCTATTTTTGTTACAACCATTAAATAATTTTATCTGATTATCACTTTGAGAAATGGCCTGAGTCAGGACTTCAAGTCTGACTTTCTAATGGATAATAAATTAATTTCCTGTCTGAGTAGTACCTTTAAGAAACACAGTGTTATTTTAAAATATTTCTTTCTGTTGAGTAGGATTTAGAGTAGTCCAGTGTAATTCAGTGTAGTAAAATATGTCATAGAGAATAAAAGTAGAAAATACAGTGCAACTGAAGAATTTTCAAGTTATAAAAAGTATGGTAAATTAAATAATCCAATAAACCTGAATACTCTAATAACATAGTTGTTGGAATTTAAGCCAAGTGATTTGATTTTATGCTATTTTCCTATTCTAAAACCCCTCAGATGTGGATTGACAAGTTCAAAGAGTTATTCAATAAATGAATCAGTAATCATCCTTCTCTATCATAATAATCTACAGAGGGATTTTTTCCCTTAAAATTAAAGCAGATGTAACAAAGGTCAAAACTATGAAATGTATAGGCATCTTTAAAATGTCCCCTTTCCACATGAGACAAACACGTCCTCATGTATTAAAAGGTCACTAGCCCCCAGTTTTATCCAATTTTATTTTTACCTCCATTTTCCACTGTTACTAGCTATCATACTCTAGTCATTTTTCTTAAGAAGTGGGAATAGATCTTATAACGTGCTATTTAAAAAGTGTTACATAGAGTACTTACCTTCTGTGATGATGAGGATATCACTTTTAGTCAGGAGATAATCATACTCAGAGGTTGGAATATTTGCAGAGTATAGGACGTGGGGTTTCTTTTAGAGATAGATCTTTCGTTTGCATGACTTTTACTTTCTTGGAGCATCTGCTTTTCCTGTCTCCAGAAATCATTCCAAATAACTTTACAGCTCACAGAATACAGTCCCTGTAAGTTGACCACAATAAATTTTCAGTGTGAAATATAAAGGAGAATGATTAGTGGGTTGTGTTTTACTGGGTGGATTAACACCTCCCAGGACTGAATGGTTGTCATCAACTGAGACATTTAGAGCACTGTGGCATGACCATGGAGGCAGTTGCTAGACACCAAGCCTAAGGCTAGTTGCTTATCTGCATCCTGCTTTCTCCACCAGTTAACCCTAAAGCCTGATTGTTACTTCAGTTAGAGGTAAATAATTGTAGCAGTTGAATCCCTAAAGGATTTAAGCATCTGGCTATTACTTATAAGACACCTGCTAGCACTAACCTGTTCACCCATCTAGCATGCTTGGTAAATTTGTAGAGGTCATTTCAAGATCCTATACTATTAGGCCTAAAGTCTTAGAAAGGGTTCAGTAAGTTTCAGAAAAAGGAGGCTTTTGTTGTAGATCAAATATACCGACATCTGCAAGCCAGAGAGCCCTAGAATGATGATCTTAGCTTAAAGAGCTGCCCCCCCAAAAAAAAGCTCCTAAGAAAATCAGTTCCAGAGAGAAGAGTATGTAAGACAGTGATAGTGAACTTATGACAAGTGTTTTTCTTTTCAGACAAAAGATGTTAACGTATGTGTTTATTCTACAGCAAAACCTCAGTATTCAGGATTAATTGCAGTGTGGGCATTTTGTGATAAATAAGTGGATTTTGAACTGCAATTTGGGCACTCGTCTCTAAAAGCTTTGCCATCACTGGTCTACATGTTTTTAGAATGATCCCAGGAGATTTCACACTAGTATGACACCCTGAAGTATTTTATTTTTTTGAGACAGGGTCTCGCTTTGTAGTTCAGGCTGGCTCTGAGCTCACTATGTAGCCCAAGCAAGCCTCGAACTCAGCAATCTTCCTGTCTCTGCCTCCCAAGTGCTAGGATTACAGGTGTGAGCCACCATGCCTGGAAACTCTGAAGTATTATTAATCAAGTCAAATCCTTCCTTCTTGGAACTTGTTCATATTCACACACAGTGATGACACAGGGGATTGTCAGGGGGATGAGATTTTGTGTGTCTGTGACAGCTGTCATCCCATATCTGAGGCCTCAAGACTATGCGGCCCAACAGACTTGCTAGTTTGCCTCATCATGGGTGGTAAGAATATTGGCTAGTGTGTCCAAAAAAGCTTCAAATATCAGAATTTTATGAAAGGAATTAGTTCATTTTTCTCCTGTTACTTATTTTTCCCCACACAGAGAAAATACCTTAGTACATAAGTTACAAGGAACTCTGGCTGATAAGTGATTTATACTAAAAACACTGAATGTAGTCAGGAGAAAGCAATTCCTGCTATTTCCACAGCTTGGAATTTGGATTCATTCCAAGCATTTCTCTCTGAATCGGGCCCAAATATCCGCATCTGGAGACCTAGCAAACTGATGAGATCGTCTGCCTCATAAAAATCCTTTCTCCTTACCAAAGCACACATAGAACTACCCTTATAGTTTCTGAACAAAATTCTTACATTTTCTCTAATTTAGTTGAAGTCTATGTTTCTTTTTCCACGTTCATGTTCCCTGAAGAGAGGTGAGAGTGTGACTTCATATAACTTCCAGCACCCAACCCCATCCCCTGCTGCCAGCACTTCAAGGTCTAGCTGCACTAAGTTAGGTTGGTTCCATCTGAATAGATTCATATCTCATCTGATGCAGATTGGCTGATGCAATCAGCAATCATTTCAGCTTTTCTCACACACAGAACATTCAGACAAAGTCAGTCCAGGAGCAGAAAGCCACATCCGTTCTACATGCTTAAACATATCCTCAAACAATCCAGAGCCCTGTTTAACCACAAACAAATAGAGATTGATTAAATTTTGCACTTCTGGTGTGTGCTCACAAAACTAGAAGTCTGATCTACTCCATACATTTTTTTCCCACACATTTCCACTTCTGGCAGTTTCTTTAACCTAACTGCACTAACTTGATAGCAATCTTGCCTAAATTTAAAAGGTTGCAGAAAAGGAAATTTTTCATGCACTTTAGCAATTCTCTTGAATTTTTCCTTTCTTTCACCACAAAATGTCCCCCTTTATGACCTTCCTATCTCTGCTAAAACCTCTTTTCTGCTTTTCCACTTTCATAGACTCTGGAGACCACTACAAACTAGGGAATTAAATTTTTTTTCACACTGATTCCCTAAAGAAATCTTATTTGCAGTTATGTATAGTGGCCTGTTTTGGTTTGTCCAAGCTGCTGCAATGAAATATCCTGGACTTGTCCTTGTAAATAAGAGAACGTTCTTACAGGTCTTGAGGTGGGAAACTCTGAAATCAAGGCACCAGCAGATTCAGTGTGCAGCAAAGCCCCCTTTCTCAGAGATGGCACCCTCTCTCTATTCTCAAGTGGCAAAAAGGACACATTGCTTCTGCACACCATCTTTGTAAGACTACTAATCCCACTCACTAGTCACCTCCCAAAGATCCAACCTTTCAGCATCATAACTTTGGAGAGTCAGGTTTCAGTATATGGATTTTGAGGGGGCATAATTAGAATACAGCACAGTTAAATCAGAGGTAGTCTTTTCTAGAATCCACTCCATGATTGAAATAAATCTGAATTTCCTATTCTGTGTCTTAATTACACTTCCCACCACCACACACACACTAAACCTTCAAGAAATAATACATTTATAATTACAGTGGGGGTATTAATTTCTTAAAATTGTGTATAGAATTTTTTACATGATGTGACAGTTCAAGTAAAAATTTTAAATAAATACTATCTGCTGTTGGGAGTGAAGATGAAGTCTTAAAAATAATATATCTTTTACTCTTTAAGTGGGAAAATAAAGTATACGAACATGCAAAAAATAAAGACACTCATAATTCTACTACATAGATATAATCAGTAACATATTTCTTTCTAAATTTTATATTAGAACAACTTAATTCATTTTTGCAAACTCTGCTATTAAGTAAAAAGCCATTTAATTACAAAAAATTCTTATGCTTGTTTATCTAGAAAAAGTCTCACTCTAAATTCTGGATGCCGAACAATTTTTGAAGATAGCAAAACATAACAAATGAATGGTTAAATATTTCTGTAAGTAGCAATAGTTTAAAAAAAAACAAGTGCAGTTTGAAAATAAAATGCCACGTAGAGGAACTTGATTACATTCACTAAAAGGAAAAAGAAACCTTGATCATGGGTGGAGTGGAGGCAGGTTAAGGGGAAGGGAGTTATTTTTGGAAAGAGCCTAGAGTCAGGGAACATCATTCAAACAGTTTTGGGGGGAATGTGGTTAGTTTCCATTCAAATTTTACTTGTTTAAAAGAAACATTTATTATACATCAAAATTTTATGGGCCTTCTGGGCTGGTTTTTAAAATCCAGGCCAGTTTGGCTGATCTTAGTAGATACTTGGTGAGTGAATTGGAACTGGCTGATGCAGGACAGTAGGAGGCACTTTTTCCAGTTAGGAAACACATGAGGCACTACAGACCGTATTGTCTCTGCTACCACTACTCTGCCACTGTAGTCTGAAAACAGCTGTGCACTGTGTGTCAACAAATAAGGTCTCCTTGCGTACCTCAAGTCTAAGCTGGCCTCACTCACATCTTTGGCAGTTGGGAGGCTGGCTGTCTAAAAAAAGTGATTCTCACATGCAAGGATGTACTAGGACCACCTAGAGAAATCCTTCAAACCCAGATTGATGGGCCTCACATCCAAAATGTCTAAGTCAGTAGGCCCAGGTGGAGATGGGAGTATTTTCATTGGTAACAAATTCATAGATACTGCTGATGACCTGAGGACTATATTTTTAATTGAATTATTTATTGGTACGTTTTATATACAGTGCACGATCACACTCTACACTGGGTAATTTGTACCAGTATAGGACATGAGTTAATTCTCATTTTTACCCATATCCCTACCCATGCTGCAACCTTCCAGCCCCTATATTTTTCTTTTTAAATCATATTTATTCTTTCCCCTCATTACTTTCCCTTTGAATATTTCCTATTTCACAAAATCTGTCGTACACTCTAGAACTCATTTACATCTACAGGTTCTCATACCAGAGAAAAGATATGGTATTTACATATCTGTGATCTATTTATTTCACTTATTAATGTGTACTCAAGGTGTATCCATTTACACATAAATGAATGAAATCTGTCATTCTTTATGGCAGAGTAACACACTGTTTTATTAAAAAAAAACCCATATCTTCTTTATCCAGTCTCCAGTTGATGGGCATCTGGGTTGTTTCCAAGACTGGGCTATCACAAACTGAGCTGCTATGAACATGGGTGCACCTATGTCTTTATGATATGATTCTTTTGAGTATATTCTTTGCAGGGGCATAGCAGGGTCAAATGGGACCTCTAATCCTAGTTTTGAGGAATCTCCACACTGATCTCCACAATGGTTGCACAAGTCTATATTCCCACCAACAATGGAGAAAGGTTGCCTTCTCCCCACAACTGATATCTGTATTTTGAGAAGTGCTGGTTTAGCTTATCTCAGCTAGGATGGCTTCTTTCTACTCCATGAGTCTCTCACTGACAAGGAATCAGGCCTGGGTTTCTTGACTTGGAGGTCACAGGGTTCCAGACTGCTGCAGGAAAGGGCAAGCCCCACTTGTGGATGCTCATCAAGCCTCTGCTCATATTCCATTTGCTATTGTCCTACAGGCCAAAAGCAAGTCACAAAGCCAGGTTCTTTCAATGAGGAAAGGAGACTCTTCAATAGTGTGATAAAAGGAAGTTTGCACAAACTGGACATCTTCATTGCAGCAAACTGCCATGCAATATCAAAAAATGGAGTAGTACAGAAACACATTTTTGGGAACAAAAATAAATACTAAGGACAGAGATCTTTAAAACACATAGAAATCGGGTGTGCACACACCCACACAATGAAAAGGTCAACCATAGGGAGCAGTGCCTTTTTCTCTCTTTGTATGTTGATAAAGCGAAAAAGTTTGAACTCATCCACATGAGACACAAATGTAAACTTATTCCACAGGATATACACTAGTAGAAATAGTTGTTAATCAATTTATATAAATTAATCTTTGCCTGAAATCATGTAGGTTCATGATTTCATTCCTGTCTTAGAGGACTGTGGGGTGATAACATATTTTTAAAATGGTATAATGTTTTAAAAGTTGCCTTAATCAAGTCATATGAGATAAATCTATGAGTGTTAAATAGCCTCATGATTTCTAATAAGGAAAAAAATGAAAGAAAAAGTTTTATTTTGCTTAAACTCAAAACCTGCATGATCTGAAGATGACAAGTGGTCCTGAAGGATTTCTCTCTTGGGATGGGGACGGTAGTGACATTTTCAGCACCCACCCCCGCCTTGGGCTATGAAAAAGTCAACATACAGCTCAGAGCCCTCCCTGAGCTGACTTCTTATGATTCCACAAACAGTTTCATATATTTGTGATGTGATGACCTTGATTCTAAAAAGATATCTTATAATAACCCTGGTTTTCTTTTCAGGCACCTGTCTTTAAACAAAAAGTAAAGCTAAAATTAATAGTACCAAATCCAAATGGCCTCCCTTATGACTAGCACTGCGTTACATGAGATACAGAAACATTTATCTATATCAGTAGAAGTTGAAGCATACTGAACTTTTTGCACTTTAATACTTTTTTGGGGATTAGAAAAATCAGTTTTGTTTATGTGAGAGTGTAGCTTCCAAATTATTGAGAAACCAAATGATTCTACAGAGTATTCTCTTGTAAACTATCAAATTAAAATACAAATGGAAAAATAATATATTCTACCTATATGGAGACCCATGAAGAGCTGCCATATAAAGTTATAATAAGCCATTTTTATAGTTCTGAGAACACAATTGAATGTAGAATAAAAGGCATTAACCTTTGTCTGAAAAAGCTTACACCCTAGGTGTGGGACACACAGCAAAGCACATCACATGGGGCAACAGACAAAGTATTGTTGAGACCAGAAAACCACCATATTAAAGGAGGTGCTTCAGGTTGGAGGGCTAGAGCGTATACAGCATTTCCAATATTTCCACTGGGTACAGAAATAGAGATGACCCATTAAGTAGACATGGTCAATGTGGTGAATATTTTAAAACATTTTGAGACACTGAGTCTTAGTATGTACTTCAGGCTGACCTTAAAGTCACTGTGTAGTTCAGGTTGGCCTTGAAGTTAAGGAAGTCCTCTTGCCTCTGTTTCCTAAGTGCTGGGATTACAGATGTGTGCCACCAGGTCTGGCACTGTGGTGAATCTTAAGGAAAGCTGTTACCTGAAGATACTGATTAGTGGGACAGAAAGAGGTAACATAAATTTATCCCTAAACCATAGCCACTGAGTTGGCTCTTCTCCTTCCCCTTAATTGCTATCTGCAGGTATTCTCTCTAGTAGGTATGGCAACCAACTCTCGTCTGCCTGAGAAGAGTAGCCTCCTATATGCACTGAATATTTGCGTCCTTCCTCAAAAGTCATGTTAAAGCCCTATTCCCAGTGCCCAGTGGAGTTGTATTTGGAGTGGGGCATTTAGGAGGTGATGAGTTTGGAAGAGGCCATGATGGGCTAGTGTTAGTGTCCTTAATGAAAGAGGAATAGAGACTAAAGGTCCCCACCCTCTGTGTGAGGACCCAGCCAGAAGGCAGCCATCTGAAAGCCAGGAAGAGGGCCCTCATCAGGAAATAGGTTCGATTGGCACCCTTGTTTTGGACTTCCTGGAATCCAGAGCTGTTAGGGATAAATTTCTGTTGTTTAAGCTGACTGGTTTGTGGGGTTTCATTATTGTAAACTGATCTAAGCCATATCTAGGTATTTTTAGGTGTTTGCAGAGAGACCATCAAAGAGAGTCCTAGCCAAAGTGCTTTGGTTTGCGCTTCTAAAGTCAAGGGCTAGAGAATTTCTCTTCCTTCCACTAAGTGACAGACAACCTCATCACAGCATCACTATTATCATCCTATATCTTCTCTGAGCTACTTTCTCCCTTGAATACCTGAAGCTGTTACAAATTTTCTGGCTTGTCAACAAACCATTTTTAAGAACAGGAACATTCACTTCTGCTCTTAAAAAAATATTAAAATACATGCTGGCAAGAAGGGGTGTTATTTTGTAGAACTTCCAGGGTAAGATATGCTTGCTCTCAAAAATAGATTATGATGTAGGATATAAAACAAAATGAAACTTTCTGGTGGTCATGATAAAGAGTAGTATGTTCCATTGCTTCATATAAATATGCCATGAACTTTCAACATTTAGCTTCTATGCTTTCTTCTTCCAAAGTATTTATTAACAGAAGAGTATTTGGCATAGGAGGACAAATTAGTAGATAGAGCCCTGAAATGGAAATTTATGAGAGACAGGATCTTGCAGCTTGTTTTTGTACCAAGTTTAGAGACTTGTTAACTGCTTTGTGTGTCTCCAGGGTGTCATCAATTAATTGAACTCTGGCCTTGTAGAAGTTGATTGATGTACAGGTGATTGAAGCAATGGCCATGTCTCAATATTAATTATTCTTCCTGAAAACATGTTTTCTTTTCTTCAACTCCTCCAGAGAAATGTGGTGCTGAAAGAAATAGAGAGTCTGCTCTTTAATAGGTCATGTGTTACCTACTCATCACTTGGGAGGTGGCACTTGTTAAGAGCAAAGTGAAAAAAGATGTAGGAAGAAAGAAATTTTAGTGTTGAGGCACTGCTAATAGAGCTGTTATTAACCCATTTCCCCTAAGACATTGTATCATTTAAGAAACAAGACCCACAGGGTTGGCAATACTGAAGTCTAATCGCAACCTGATACTAAGCTTTTTTGTAATAATATAGGTACCCACATGTTCAGGCTTCCCAGTCTTCCCACACATTTTCTTAATATTCCTCCAAACAGCGCCATTTTTCAGATAAGCAACCTGATGCCAGAAAGTTACCTGGGTCTCAGACAGCAAAGCAGACAAAAGATTAAAATTTACATAGACTTCAGTTAAAGGCTCAAGGCATTTTCTAGGAGTTTGTTTTGTTGCCTCATCACTTAACTTTTAAAATAAGTGTGGAAAGGTAGAAGAAGAAGATGCGAAAGGGCCTTCATATATAATTTTCTTGACAAGATTGCTTAGAATGAAAATTTTTGAATTATAAAGAAACTCAAATATGGATCTGTGAATCTGTGTGAACATTTCCCACACTTACAAAGTGCAAAAACCTCTAAAGATAAGAGAACAAATTCAGAGGAAGTAATATAAATTTGACCTACTGCATGGGATACACTGGATGGTATGATCCAAGCAAAGAGAAGATACTTCTGAGAAGCCAGACTACTAGATTTGCCCTTTATTTATGTCACAAACTAACACCTATGAAGAGAGCTAAACAATTTTTTTATAGAAAAGTGTGAATCATGTGAGAACTTCTGTCTTTGGTATGTCAAGTAGCCTCTGAACTTTGGAGTGGCTCACTCACCTTTTGGGAACCGCAGAGATTGACATCAACAAATCTCCTAACCTCTGTTGGGCACTTTTCAGAAGCAGAGACAGGCTGCCTAATCTTCACCTAGCCCTGAAAGAGGGCTGTCTGGACTTAACCTAGCCCACGGAAGGCGTACATGATCCTATTTCAGCATCTCAGGATGATAGCAACGTTTCTCTTAAGGAAGCTGATTTTCCCCTCAGGAGCACTAAGAAGGTGGTGCTGTGTAGTGGTGACGGTGACAAACATGAGTTTATCTCCAACTCCAGTGCCTGCTAATGGAGGGAGTGTCCATAAACCATTCAGTATTCTTTTCTTCTATTTGTTTATAAAAGGGGGATGATAAAGAATTGCTGTGATGATTAAATTATCATCTGTGTAGAATGTAAACCAGCTCATGGCCAGAAGTGACACCTACCACTGATACTCAAATAATTGAAGGTAATCTGTTTTCCTTCTCCAATATTTTCCTCAAACATATTTTTTCTTTTGATTTTTTTTTTTGAGACAGGGTCTCACTTTGCAATTCAGGCTGGCCCTGAGCTCACTACGTAGCCAAGACAAGCTTTGAGCTCAGCAATCCTCCTGCCCCTGCCTCCCGAGGGTTGGGATTACATTGAGCCAACACATCCGGCATTGTGGTGTATGGTGCTGATTACTGGTGGGTGTGAATCTGAATCACCATGCCTGGCATTATGGTATGTGGTTACTGTTATTGAACTCAGGGCATTTTGCTTGCAAGGCAGACACCAGAACCACTGAGCTAGATTCTCAGCCCCTCTTTGGACTTTTTAATCATCACTCACTGTATCTATATTAGCCCTGGAGGGATATATTTGCTGCTAAAATATTTTTATTCAGTTTTCAATACCAAATTAAGAGCAAATATTAATTCGCACCAAAATGAATTGTGCTGTTACAAGTAGGTTTTCTTTTTTACTAAGTCAAAGGGAAGACTTATTTCCTTTTTTGAGTAATTGTATCACATTCCTTCTCTAAATTTAGAATTTTTAAAAAAGGTTTGACATATTAAATATCAAAATTGTATAAGGTAGATTATCAACTGACACCTTCTTTAAAACTTTACTATCTGCTTTTCTCCAAGTTTAGCACCATATTTCAGTGTCTGGCAGTATCTAAAAAGATGATACTGTGAGACATAACTCACCTAGTGATGGATGAGAAGTTGGTAGTTAATGCACAGCAGAATTTACTTTTAAGTTTGTAATGTTCAAAGTGACATGTGTTAAGTCATCTGTTAGGAAAGTAGAACCCAATGACAGAAATAACCAGATCCCTTGTAACAAGATGCCACAAGGCAAATTTGACAAAAGAGAATAACTGTGTTTTATTCTCTGTGTAGTAGAATACTACATGTAATTTGAGATTTAACTTCCATTTGTATATCATGTATATTTTTTAAAAGACACTTCCACATTTGTGGGATAAAGTTCGATAACACATTCAATATTCACACAAAAAATTAGCACTATAACAGTTTTTTTTTTCAGTTTTTTACACTTACAAAAGAAAGGAAAACAATTGGTTTGCTAAATCCAAAAACATATGTGGAAGAAGGATCCCTAGTTATCATGGTAACAAATGACATTTCCATGTTCATGGTATTTTCTACTGGATTTTTGGTGACAACTATTGTTTATTGCATATTAACACTTGTTTGAGGTTAAGTATCCACATTTTATTTCTTCTTATATTGGGAGTAAAGTTTCTCTCCCTGATCTTCTCATTGTAAACTTTCTGTGACTTGAAAGTTGGTCTTCTTATAACCTAGTACTGTCTTTGGAAAGTGTCACCTCTGCCTTGCATTCCTGTTAGCCATTATTTGATCACTTATTCCTTAAACAAACTGTTCCTCTTCTGAAAGGAGCATGGAATAGTAGATCAAATTCCATTTCTCCCTCAACATTGGACTGGTGAATGTTTAAGGCTAAAACTTGATTCCTCAACAGCTAAAAGGATACTTCTCAAGCTAGAAAGACAGAACAGACTATGTAGTAGTTTATTAACTTTATATGGAATATTTTATATGTTTAAACATGATTTAGGAGCCTCCATTTATAGTCTGCAAAGATTCCAGAAGTGTGAGGGAGAGGCCAAGCACTGCAGCAAAGTTAGCAAATTCTGATCCTGGGATAAAGGCAGCTTGGCCTTTGCCTCTGTTTGACGTTCCTTCCTTATTTTGCAACAGCCTGGACACTGTGTCTCAGTTGGGGTCTGGAGGCAGAGATTCAGAGGGACTAATCTCTTAAGGTTGGAGCAAAAATGAGTGTTTATTCTTAGTCGCTGCAGAGCTACATACACAGGGACCCCAGTAACCCAAAATTGAGTTTTAATAGTCCTCATCAAGCTGTGATCCCACTGAACATCACAGCTAAGATGATTTTCTACTAAATATTGACTTTGCTGAAACCCCTAATAGTAGGGTAGAAAAGGAAGAAATTCACCCAGCTTCTTTTTACATATTTTCTGGGCTTAGTATGTCTTGTCTTACTGTGTACCTGTAAGATATCACTTCCTTTCTTTGAAATGATCCTTGTCTTGCTGTTTACACTATCAACATTAAGCTAGATGCTGTAGTTGAAACAAAGAACTGTGGTAGTGTTCAATCAGAGGTTGTAAAACATAAAGAAAATTTTAATTGTGAAATGAACTAAATTGGTTTACAGAACATGTTCTGCACATACTGAACTGCACAAACATGTTAATAATTTAATTTTCAAGTTCTATCAACACACAGTTTTGTGTCGGTAAGAGTGTATTTGAAGTTCAGAGGTCCCAAACATTTACAGACAAGTTTGTTGCTAACAAGGCATCGACTACGTGATTTGGCTTCTAGACACCTTGCTAGAACCAATGGTCTTACTGTTGAAATCAAGATGTTTATCCATTCATTACAAAGTGAGTTCTGGTAAAAAGCTCACGACTTTAAATGCATTGAAACTCCTTCACTTAGGAAAAAATAAATGCAATGATGCAAAGGACCAGAGAGATCTAAAAACTAAAAGGTAATAAATGTGCTGAGCACTTACCTTTAAAATAGTTTTTAAAGAAATATTTCTAAAAGCAAAATGACATGAAAATATGCTAAATTGAAATGAGATATTTCCCTAAAGAATACTACTCTTACTGTTGTTAAAAGAAGTTTAAGTTCAATTGTCTTTCAGATTTTCCAAGTAATATTGGCACCAAATGAAGACAATATAAGGCCTCTGTGTACATCTCTTTAACAAACAAAAAGTACTGACCTTGACCACAACTTTTAAGAACAACCACACTCTTGATAGGCCAGGATTTTACTTATTTGGAAACCTAAGAACAAATAACCCTTTGATTTTTGGTGAAACATTCACTCCCTAGCCTGTCAACAAACTCCTTGTGAGATAGTGCCTTTTTTACTCTCACTTCCAGCCCAGCCTTTTCTCAGCATCGAATGTCTTGCACGGTCCAGGAGTTTCAGCTAGTCCTGGGAGCTCTGAGTGTCAACTGTGTTTAAGCATGATCCTGGACATAGAGCTTTTGGTTTTGTCTTTGGGCAGAGATAATGGTTTACATTAGATTGATTATATGCAGGCTGAGGAGTATATCTTGTGCAACAGTTCTGAGTGTGCTGAAAGATAAAAATCCCATTTGCTGTGTTTTATATTGGTGGTCTCTGATGTGGGCAAAGCCAGCCTGCAGAGTCCTTGTAAATCACAGATGTAATGAGGGCCAGATAGCCGCTCACTTAACTGTTGAATGAAGTAAGTGTTTCTTTACTTCAGTGTATTTATTATCTAAAGCCTTCTGATATGAGGTAGAATGATGGCTTTTCTTTATATCTTTGAATTCAGACTGGATAGCTGGATAGTTATGTGGACAATCCTAGCATTATACAGAGAAATTTTAAGAAATGTTTAATTTCTTTGCTTTGATTTAATTTACACGATGATCTGTCTAGAGGACTATTAGTACTAAAGATGAGCAGCTTTCCAACTTCTTTTTCCCTCCTTCTTGCCACCAGACTCTGGGCAAAAAATAAAGGCAACCCCTTGGTAGCTAATCAATGTAATTTTTTAACTGGAGACTGGATTCTTGGATGGAAAACCAATATAATTCCAGGAAGCAAGAACAAATCCAGACCCAATAATCCTGTCTGACTGGAACATAAGCCTCACGAGAGAAAACACCTTTGCTTCTAATGTTTCATTAATCCCAGCTTTATAGACAACAGTTTATTTTATGTCTAATAGAGCTATTTCCAAGTATTTTATAATATGATACCTTTTTTATATCTACAAGATGAATGGTAATTCCAGTTTTATAAGTAGAGAAACAGGGGCATGGAAATATTACAAGGACTTTGCTGTTAGAGTCATGAGCAGAGCTCTTCTCTACTTGTGCCATAAATACATGTTCCTGTGCAACACACACACACACACACTCACATGCACTCATACACTCATTGCACATATACTATGTACATATATGTATGGGGTCAGGCACACTCACATTTGCACAGATACATACACAGACTCATACACTGTGTATACACACACGTACACACCAGCAAGCTAGTATGAATAGATAAAAGAAAACTTTCTCTCTGTGCACTAGTTAGAAGAAATATAATCTGCCTTATGAAAATTTTGTAGCAGTGCTATTTAATTTTTTATTTTAAAACATAATTCCATCAAGCTAAAATAAGCTATTTATTTTATATATAGTAAATGTATTTTATGTCAGATAATCAATGTCTTTTTAGCTTGATAGAAAAAAATATATATACACACACACGTATATATATTTGCAGAAAAACTGAGGAATTTTGTTTAATGAAGATTCAAATACATTTTAAGTCAATATTACAAACACTGAAAAACTTAGAAGGATCTCAGGCAAAAGATTGGCATAGGTATCCATTTAATAAACATCCTGCGTTTTTGAAAAGTATATTGAAAAATATTATAGACTTCAAATTAAACATGAGAGCCTGAATACGTATGTTTATCTCTGTTTCCTCCTGAATGGACACCAAAATGTGAGTGGAGAAAACAAAAACACCGTGATTAAAAGTATAACCTTAGAGATAAAGAGAACATCAGAGATGAGACCAAAGACAGAGGTAAAAACTGAAGAAGGAAGTCAGAAGAGTGAAAATTGATTTATGGAGAGAAGAACCCAGAAAGCTGTGTGCTCATAAGAGAGAAGGGCAAGACCCCAGCAGTGCCTGCCACTGAGCTGGGTAAAGGTCTAGGAAGGAATTGGAGGTTCAAGGTATCCATGAAGTAAAGTCATAACTGAAGAGAGAACAGCATGATGGCTTAAAAGTCTGTACGGGAGAAATTAGATCTTCCTAGTCCTTTCTCTCATGTGGGAAGATAAAGTGTATTCTCTCAAAAAGCTTCCCACAGAGAAGACAGAAATACAAGCAAGAGACTGGAAGTAACAGAGCCATCAATGCAGGAAGCCAAGACAGTTGTAAGACATTAGTTCTTGCAGATAAGGGATTGTGTCTATAAAACAATAGAAAGCTATTGAAAAATAAGGGGAAAATAAATTCACGGACATTCAAAACATATTAAAATACAAGTTTCAGTAGAAGAGTTGCTAAGTAGAATTGAGGAAGTATCCCAAAATTAAAACAGATGAAGACTGGAAAGAAAAGGATGAGAAAATTATAGGTCTTGTTACAAGAGGATTAGAAAGGCTAGATCATCAAGGTACCTAAGGTGACCTTATATATAAGTAAAAGGAATTCCAGAAAGAACACAAAACTAATTTATCAAAAATAATGCAAGAGAGGGCCGGAAATTTAGCTCAGTGATTCCAGCACCTGCCTCACAAACGCAAGGCCCTGAGTTTGATCCCCATAACCACATACAATGCTGGGTGTGGTGACTCATGCTCACCAGCAATCAATACCACATACCACAGTGCCGGGCATGGTGGCTCACGCCTGTAATCCCAGCACTCAGGATGCAGAGGCAGGAGGATTGCTGAGTTGGAGGCTTGCCTGGGCTACATAGTGAGCTGAGGACCAGCCTGAACTACAAAGTGAGACCCTGTCTAAAAAGATAAATAAATAAAATAATAAAATAATTATTAATAATAATAATAATAATGCAAATGAGCTGGAAATTTAGCTCAGTGGTTCCAGTCCTGCCTAGTAAAAACTAGGTTCAGCCTGAACTACAAAGTGAGACCCTGCCTAAAAAAAAAAAAAAAAGCAATATTTAGGTTATCTTCATGAAATACCAGAGTACATATATATGGAAATATTTAAAACTTTTAAAGAGGCAAAATAAAGCACAACCTGGCAGAGAAAAAAAAATAACAAGACATAAGTAAAGGATCATGTACAGAGAAGGGGACATAGAGTTGCATCAGACTTCTTAAAAACAAAAAATACTCTATAACTGGAAAAAAGAATAATCCTTTAAAATTCTGAGATTTAAAAAAGATTATCTTAACCTATATTTTTATATACAATCAAATAACTGAAATATAAAAAGTATAGAATAAAAATCCAAATTAAAAAGAAAAGCTCATCAGCCCTTTTTTAGAAGATTAGAATAAAGATAATAAAACCACAAAATTTGCTGTTCCCAGGCTCTGTTATATATAGCACATTGAATCCTTACAGAATTTCTGTGCAGTTGGTGCTGTGACAAAGACACTGGGGTAAAGGGGCTGCAATTCTAGCCCATGGTCACTCTGGGAAGTAGGCGGGAGAGATGAGATGGGAACCCTGGCAGCAGGTCCAGAGTCGGTGCTGCCTTCGTCCTGTCACTGTCCCATTTGCCCCGGAAACAAAGAGGCGGAGAGCAGAGGTTGTCCACGTGCCCGAGGTCTCCTACCTGGAGCCTTCACATGGGCACAACACACCTACTGGGAAAGTGAAAACTTCAGTGGGCAGAAGTTGCCCCACTATTTTGGAATGTGTGGAAAAGCCGTGCGTGTGAGGTGGGGGATGTACACTGAGAGGAATGAGAAGCAGATCACCATCTTTTGGAGCACTGAAGGAGTAGGTGATATCTAAGACTAAAAACTGAGATTGATGCCTAGAACAAGGAAAAGACGCAGAAAATATGAATAAATACATGGACATTCTGGGTGTATCTCTTGCAGTATTTTCCTTTGTACATTTGTGTAGCCCTGTAATAGAAAGATTAGATAAAAAGCTTTTATCTACCTGGTGAGTTACTTATTTATGACAATTTTAAGTAAAAATAACAGATTTGCATCACAGAATGATACCACAATTCTATTTTTGAAAGAATATACTTTGAATATATGTACATATTTACATATGTACATATTTACAAATACAGAGTATTTTATCTGTAGAATAGAAGGTCTGTAAATTCTAAGCTGATATGAAAAGAAGGGAGACTGAGAAGAAGAGAATTTTTTTATTTGAAATGCTATTGCACTTTCTACAATTTGGCACTGAGTAATTGTTTTCACAATTAAATAATCAAGATTTGAAATCTGAATTGTCATCACTACCTTTGATGTTTTCTTGAATTTTTAAGGGTCAAAACCCTTATCAGGGTACTTCTTAAAGCCTTGAGTTTAACATTTCTGCAGCCAACTTAAAAAAAATCTGTCAGTCGTCAGCCTGGAAAAGATTAAGGCAGGGGTATCACTCACTTAAAGACCCTGAAAGCTGAGGGTGGAGGCAGAACCACTGACATTCTGGGCACAAAAGCTAAGAATCTAGGAAATTGCTTTATTGGTGACCACCAAAATAGTACAGTCTCTACATGTCCACATTTCCCCACCTTCCAAGCTTATAGCCATCATAAGTGAGCAACCCAGGAGGGCAGTAAAACCCGAAGAGATCTGTTTGTACATGGTTCTGTAGTGCCAGTGTAGATGGATCAGATAGCTGAAAGACAGCCTGCCTTTCTCATTCCCATCCAGAAACTTTAAGATTCCTAGACACATACGCTTTGTGTTGACTAAAATCCTGGGTGGGCTTTTTCACCAAAGAAGCATTTCACAGGAAAGACTGTAAATCTTTCATTTCTTATATTTGCTTTTTAATATATTTATAACAACTTCCGGGTAGAATTTCATTCAGTCCTTCCAATCTCCTAGGTAAAGCTGAGGGGACTTGCTTCTCGTGCACACCTCTTGCTGGGGCGGGTTTTGGGAGATGCCGTTGAGGCCGAGTCTGGGACTGGCCACGTGGTTGGTTATGTACACAGAGTGGGGAAGTGAGAACATCACTGGTCCTCTAAGGGGAAAAGCTTCAAGTAAGCATAGTTTCTCATTCTCGTTATGCCAGGAACTAGAATAATAAATACAGATAGGAGGTAGCCTCATACTTCAAATAATTTGTTGAAACTGTGCTCACAAACTCAGCCTGTTTCTGTTTGTGCAGTTGTTAGCCATAAGGACAGTTGTAACCCTTGTTGAGCTTTAGACAAGTGCCTTGCCAATCACTCCTCACATTATCCCAGCCTTGTTGACTAAAATTAGTTGACGTTGCCCGAGTGTCCAAACTATGATCGATTGTCTCAACTTTCAGGGCAGACCCTTAAGTTTGATTGGCAAATCAAAATGGCAACTATCTGGCTGGGAGGGCAAAGGGTACACTGTGTTTGTATCTTTTGATATAAACAATACTGTAAAGGAAAGAACAGAGAAACTGGAATAAAAATAAACTGAAAAAATACCGCAGCAACCAAAAAAAGGCCGCTGCTCAAATTGGTTTGTAAGATATTTAACTACCGTAGTCTGCTGGTTTCTCACATGTGTAAATACTGTATCATTTCTCTAGTGTAAGAAACAGAAGGCATAAATGAGCTCCAAAATGTATTGTAAAACAGGAAGAAAATCTTCAAAGGGGAAGGGGAGCTAGGAGGACAGACAGGGAGGAGCAAGGAAAGGAAAGGAAAAATTCGATGCTAAAAGGAAAAACAGAAACAAAGCTTGTGTATATAATGAGAGGGTAGAGGGGTTGCAGGGAGGGGTTGTAGAGAATGGGAAAATGTAAGAGTCCAGATTTTTCAAGTACAAACACAAATTCTCAATGATGAATGTGATCTTAATATATACCTAAAATGTACCAATAAACTCAATTTTTAAAAAGATATTTAATAAAACAATTTTTCCAAAATATATGTGCAATCATTCAGGTATTGTTCAGATGAAAATAATTTAAGTACATCAAAATTATGTTTATGTTTTAAGTTTCTGTTATTAGTCCTTTTGGAAATAACCAAAGGTATGTGATATAAAAGGCTAAATCTGACCACAAGCAAGGTATATCAATGTGAAATCTTGCATAAATTAGTTTTAGGATAAACAATGGCAAGCTCCTATATGAAGGCTTGTGTTAATGGGCAGGTATTTGAGTACTAAGTGTAAAAGAATCAATGAATGTATTGTAACTTAAGTACTTCTCGAAAGATCACAATGTTTTTCTTTTCTCGCTAAGCCTAATAGCATCCTTATCTCCTGCTCTTTCCTTACCTGGCCCCACTTTAACTTTTACACTGATTGCAAAAATTATTTTTCATGAATGAACTGTCTAAAGCAACATTAATTCTGTCCTTTATTGGCCTCAAGACAGTATCAAATGCGGTTTATTGTTCTGCCCTATTTGAAGCATCTTCCATTGTAGCTTCTTTGATACTTTCATTACTGGATTTTCCTTACAGCTCTTTCTCTTCAGGATTTTTGTTTTTGCTTTGCTTTCTTTCCTATAACCCTAACCTGGAACTGTCCCAGGAATTTACACTCCAACTTCTCTCTGTAAACTTCTCCCCACACCCAGCCCCCACCTCTACACTGGCGACCATCAAAATCCTGTGCTGAGGTTGACTAGTCTCTTTGGCTCTAGGCTCACATATCCAGAGACTACCTCACAACTGTAACTCTAATTTTCACTGGACTTAATATGACTCATATAAAATTATAGATTCTCCTATTCTTCCCACGTTGATTGCTTCCAGATCCTCCCCATTTTAATAGTGATATCACTGTCTATATAGTTTTCAGGCCAAAAACCCTGGAGTAATCTTTATCTCTCCTTCATCTCTTGCATTCCATCACCAATCCACTAACCAGTTCTGTTGGCATTCCTTCTAATCAATACACTCTTGTCCCTAAGATCTGAGCATTTCCAGACCCACAGGGCTATTAGGAGGGTTAAATAAATCAATACAGCTGGACATCCATGTCTACAGGCTCTGAATCTATGGATTCAGCCAAACCAGAGATTCAACATTAACTTAGACCAAAGAAGGTGGAATCTTGGCTAAGCATGTGGGTTTTGTCATAATTACCTAACAATACAATAAAAAGACTATTTACATTGTATTGGAGATCAGATACAATCTAGAAATGATGTGAGGTATACAAAAGGATGTGCACAGATTATATGTAAATACGATGCCATTTTATAAAGGTCTCAAGTATGCACAGATCTTGGTATCCATAACCTGGAGCCCTTGGATACAGAGGGATGACTATACATGAAAACCAAACAGAATGGAAATGGCATCCATGTGTAGCTCTTGTTGTTTTGTCCACTGTTGATCTTTCAAGTCTCAAATCAAATGCCATCTTATATTACCTCAGTGAAAGCAGCCCCACCTACCCAGCTCACAGTTTCTGTCATATTACTCTATTTTACTTCTTCTTCTCTGACTTGGATTATCTGAATAACTTCTCATGGACATGATGTGTCTCTCTCCACCAGAAAGTATCCCCTTTCTACCACAAGGTTAGGGAGCTGTCACTTCCTGCTTTGCTGTACCATCGTGGCTAACATGGTGCTCAGCAGGTAGCGTGTAGTAAGTGATTGCTAAGAAGGAGAGTACTTTGAGGTAGGAGAGACCAATCTGCACTGTTTTAAGAGGTGAGATTTTGTTATTGTTCAGTAAGATAAACTCACTTTCAAAATGTCACAATTTAGAGGGGTGAGTATGATGGGGCTAGAGGCAGCAGCATTGCAAGCTACTCAGAAGTTCCCCTCAAATTCACCAGATACCTGGAAGTGGGGGGCAACTAAACTCAACCATGAGAAGGCAACTTGAAAGAGAGTGCATTAGAGGAAATCCCATAATGGGTGTTTATAATAGGAAGCAGGGCTCCTTCTGGATCCTGGCACTGCGTACCACCCAGGGCCACAAACATGGTCTCACGGGAAAAGTTCGTATTGCCTTGAGGGAAGAAAATTAGGGCAGGGACTGCTGCTGAGCTGCTGGCCATCTCCCAGCCTCACAGCCACCACCCAGGCCCATCTGTCCTAACTGGAGGACAAAGCCCAGCACCCACTCAGCAGAATATTCATGAGAGAACCTCCTCAAATCAGGCCACAAGCTAGAGAATCATTCAGAGGAACTAAGTTAAGACCCACAAGCCCTAGAGACAGAGAAACAAAGGACACCATCATGGTTAAGAACCCAGAAGAAGGCATGGAGAGATCTGTGAGGCAGTGGGACTCTCAGGGATGTACAGTGACTGCAACCGTGGGTTCCAAGGTTGGAGAAAAGACACTGGACCTATGCCACAGCAGCCACTCTCCTGCCAGTCCCTGCCTCTGCTGTGAGCTCTGTACTCTACCCCAAACACTACTGAGCTGCCCAGAGAAGGGCTCCTCTTCAGCTGAGCCCTAAACACCACTGAATCCACAGACTAGAAAGAGACTACCTATGAAGCTGGACTTCTGGAACTCTGATCCTGGTTGTATTAAGGGAAAAGCATTCCAGATCAGTACCTGGGGAGACTACTTCCTGGTGGCCTCCGGAAGCCATAAAAATCAGGGTCAGCTTAAAACCCAGCAAACAGGAATATTACATTGCTCTAAAAGTAAAAAGGTCAAGGAAAAGTCATCAGATGTGATTTGTCTATAAAATGGAATATTACTTAGTCATAAAGAATGGTAAAGTTGAGTCATTTATGCTCAAGCAGGTGTACCTCGAAGACATACGCAGAAGTGAAATAAATGGGACACAGATGTTTAAGTACCATATCTTTTCTCCAATATGAACAACTAAAGGTGTAAATAAATGTCAAAATAAATGATGTCATGTGAAATAGAAAGAAAATATGCAAAAATAAAAGGAAAGAGTGCATAAGAGAAAGTAAAGAAGGGAAAGAAAAAAGTGATAGTTAAAAAAAGGAAACAGCTTACGTATACAGGGGGTGGCGATTGTGGGAGAGTACAGGGAAAAAATGACAATTAAAATGTGTCACGTACTGGTACAAGTTCTCAGTGTTAACTGTGCTCATATTCTATGTATAAAATGTATTGATAAAATAAATAAAAAGGAGAGAAGTCATCAGAATGGTCTGCAAGGGCAAGGATACTAATGCTTCCGGCCCGTGAAAGTGGGTGAACCTTGACATAACTGCAAATGTAGGTAGAGCGCGGGAAGCTGAGAGAGGCAAACTGGGTGGAGCAAATAGCAGAGTCTGTGGCAGAAGTTCAACTGAGGACCTGTCAGTGGAGAAGCCTGGCGAGTGTCAACATTCTCCATTCAGCAGAGGTTCCAGAGTGCGGGGCTGTCTGTGTGTGAGAGTGTAGCACGTGTTTGCCTCCTTTTCTTATTTGATATTTTAAGTGCAAAGCCTTTGCATATATGTATATGCCCTACTTTATACTTACATTTACTTCTTACCCTCTGCACCTACCTTCTCAAATTTACTCTTCCTCTACCCTTCTTTATGGTTATAAAATAATATTAAAAACTCTTGTCTCTTTGTTCACTTTGTTTCTTTTTAATTTCCGGCTGCCTCAATTTTTTAACTTTTACTTTATTTTATTTGTTTTGAGACAGGGTCTGACTTTGTAGTTCAGGCTGGCCCTGAGCTCACTATGCAATTTGGGCAAGTCTTGAACTCAGCAATCCTCCTGCCTCAGCCTCCCTAGTGCTGGGATTACACCACGCCTGGCACTGTGGTATGTGGTACTGACTGCTGGTGGGCATGAGTCACCATGTCCTGTATTGTTGTACGTGGTTATCAGGGATGGAACCAGGGACCTTGTTCTTGCTAGACAGACACGGGAACCACTGAGCTAAATCTCCAGGCTTCTACTTTTATTTTCATTTAGTCCCCCCCCCCTTTTTTTGCTTTTAGCTTTTCCTGTCTCCAACCCTGCACTCCATCATTACTAAGCATTTGCACTGCTGAGTTATTGAAAGAATAGAAAATTTGTGTTTATTGGCCCTAAACTATAGTTCAATATACAAACTGATCTTTGTATAAAGATATTACCAGTAGTCATTATCTCTTTACATCTCAGTGCTAGGGATCTCTGCCACAGTGATAATACTTTCTAGACTAACTGATCCACAGCATTCCACACGCAATCACAGACATCATGAAAAACAAGCCAATAAGATGCTAAAAAATACTTAATTTCCCAAAAATCTTGTCTCATAGACACAAAAGTGGAAACACTTCAGGCAAAGAACTCAAAACTCAAGCAAATAAAATGTTTGGAAAGATCAAATAGGAAACAAGCAGATTCCTAAGATGTTTGATGAGTTCACAGAGGATGGAAGTAAGCAGGTAAAGAACTCAGTAAGCTGTTCAGCAAAATTACAGATGACAAAGAAACAGCTGGTTCTATTAAGGAAAGCCATGTAGGATATGAATGACCATTTTAATAACAAATTAAAGTTCATCGGAGGTCCTAGAAGTGAAAAATAATTGAAAGCCATCCCAGTAGCTAGCCAGCCAGAGGGACAATATTTTGAGAATGATAGATTTTATATTGTGATTCACTAGAAACAGCTATAAACACAAGAATTTTATTCAAGAACTCCTAGTTGATTTGAAAGGAACTTAAAATTGTACAAGAGAGGATTAGGGAAGGAAACTAAAGGTGTAAAATATAAATTCACCAAAATTGTTGTAGAAAACGCTCCCAATCTAGAGTTTGAGATAGACACCTGGGTAAATGAAGCATTTTGAAGCCCAAATAGACCTGAACAAAAAAGAATATTTGCATGCTAACAAAATCAAAAGCCTAGAAATAAAAAAACTAAACTAAAACCCATTACAGAAAAATGTCAAGTAACTTATAAAGCCAAAACTATCAGATTTATCAACACAAAAGTTAAAGGGTAAGAAAACTTGAAGTTTTCCGAGCTCTAAAAGCAATTTATTCTGCAAAATCATCCTTCAAAATTAATGAATTTTTAAAAAAACCCTTTCATTATAAAGAGATTCTAAAATATTCATGACCACCAAACCAGCATTGCAGAACAAATTTTAGGGAATTCTAAACAGAAAAAATGAGGCCAGCAACACCAAAGATGTGAAAGGAAAAAGTATACCTAAATAAGAAAATAGTTAAGCAAAAGAAAAATAGAGAGGAACCAACACTGAAAAAAAATAATACAATGGTAATAATCTGTATATCTTGTCACTAATAACACTAAGTGTAAGTGATCTTAAATTCCCAATTAGACAAGCTCATCTCACAGAATTCTAGACTTGCTTCTCCAGCCAGGATCTCCAAAACTATCAAAACTTGTCCCCAATCAAGTTCTAAATGCTTCCAAACTCCATGTTCAGGTAGTTATAGCAGTGACCTTTTGGTATCAAACCCTATCTTGGATGCATTTTCAGTTTTGGTACAAAATACTCACCACCACACATTAGCTCACAGTTTGTAGAAATTTCAGTTTGTAGTCAGTGAGCTCTAAGGCATGGTGGTATGGGAGAAGAGAAGGACTTCATGGCAAGGTAGGCAGGAAGCAAGGCGAGTGGAGGACATGTGTCATTCCAACCCACAGCCAGTGACCCACCTCTTCCCATCAGGTTTCACCTCCTAACATCAAACCCATCTATAAACCCATCAATGGACTAATCCAGTATCATATTCATGATCTACTCACCTTCCAAACGTCCCATCCATGAGTCCATGAAGCTTTAGGGGAACATGTGTTACTGCAATATGATGTCTAACTGTTTCAGAAATATAATGGGGGTCCAGCTGGACCAAATGGAATTCCTACTGTAATTTTTTGAGGCATCTCCATACCGTTTGATATAATGGTTGTACTAGTACACATTCCCACCAACAAACACAATACAAAAGTTGAATGAATAAAAGATTTGGTTTATTGAAAGAATAAATAAGATTGATAAACACTTTGCCAAAGTTACCAAATGAGGAAAGAAAATACCCATTATCTATGCAATTAAAAAAGAAAGTTAAGTCAATATTCCTTTTGACTAGAGGATATTATCAAAATACCTAAATTTCAGAAGCATTTCTTACTGATGACCATATATAGAGAGTTATGCTAAGATCTATGAGGAGAGAGATGTCACAATTCAATACTGGAAATATACTTACACACCATACATAATCAAAATTGGAAGTTTTTCTCTAGAAAGTATGATGGTCTTTGTAGAATGGGAAATTTCCAAGGGAAGTTTGGTGTGGGGATGTAATGAGGGGAAGGAATAAATATGATTCTGAAAGAAAATAAAAGAGCATGTATATAGGGGGTGGGGAGGTGTGGGTGGGTGGGGATATGGGTAAAAATGAGAATTGACTGTGTCATATATTGGTACAAATTCCCCAATGTTACGTGTGATTCTGAGATGTATGTAAACTGTACCAATAAAGAATGCAATTAAAAAATTGGAAGTTTTTCACAAGCATTAAGAACAAATCTGGAGACTGTTTTTAACTAACGTGATGATAGCTAGCATGGAATCAGTTTTGGACAAAGGTGAAATCTGATAATTTATTCTGTGTTTCAATAGTGTAACATCATGACCAAATTTTTTGTTTGAAAAGTCCCTATCAAGTTCCACAATGAAAGATGACTTAGCAGGAATAGGACAAGAATAGAAGAGTTAAGTACCTGTTATAATATTCTAGTCAAAGACAGTGTAGAAGGAAGTGACAATGGAAAACAACAGTATCACACATTGATAGCACTGTAAGCAGTGCTCAAGACAGTGTCTCAACTATCTTGTTTGAACTCTATCATGTGAGTTTGTTTTGTTTAAATCTTCTGTTTTGTTTAAATCTTCTAAAACCCAGAGACTTTACAAAGCATCCAAAATTCAAATTCCTCATTAGAAACCCAGAGACTTGCAGTGCTGAGCCATACTACCTTCTTACCACATTTTATTAAGCAAAAGAAATGGAGAAAAGGGATTTCGAGGGAAAAAAGGAAATGGGAAAGGGATGGGAAATTAAAATAGAAGCAATCTGTATTATGTATTTTTTCTACTCCTTAAGATGAATGTTAATCTCATGTACTGCTAACAAGTACTAAGACAAGGAAAGGAAAAATAAAAATAAGAAAAGAATATAATGAGACATCTCAGTGAAGAAAAAGGGAAGCCCATGTTCTAAATACCCCTCCATATTCTGGCCTCTTTTATTTGACCTGAGAGGTCCCTATAGACATTTTAATAGATCTGTGAGAGAAGCTGAGAAAATCAAGGGATATTTGATAGAGGAGTAGGAAGGTTAGGTTCAGATCCACTGGTTGGTGGATTTTAGAGAATGAAGAAGGAGCAGCAAGCTTAGTCCCGTGCTTGTGGTGTATGTGAATCAGGGAAGAGGCTCTTTTAGCCTCAGAGACCAGTAGATAGAGAAAGTGAAGAGGGGAGAAACAGTTGAGTTTCAAATTTTGACAACTGCAGATGCAACTAACTGACATAGAAAGCATGGGAAAAGGAAAACGTTTGGAAAGGAAGAGCATTAGTGTCATTTTTAACACGCTGAGTTAGCCTGTTATTACATTAATCTACTGGTATTATTAAAGGAAAAAATCTGCTCTTATAAGTTGTTAAAAACAGATAGACTCTCCATTAAAAGCAACCTGCTAATTCTGTTTCACTCTGCCAAAAACAGTCTTTGATCCAAAACATAAATGTGCATAAAGGGATGTCATTTTTACCAAATTTACATTTGAAGTGTCATAAGGAATTTTTATTCTTCCTGTCATTATGTAAAGGAAACTATAGCTAAAATTACAGGCAAAGGAAATTAGCTTTTCTAGTAAATGTCATGAAGCATGAAATATTTTTACTCGAATGGAATGAACTATTGGAAGATTTTCTAAAAACTTAAAAGAATTAATTTAGGGCTGGAGGGTTATCTCAGTGGTTCTGGCGCCTGCCTTGCAAACGGAAGGTCCTGAGTTTGATCCCCGGTAACCACATACAATGTTGGGCGTGGATACTCACTCCCACCAGCAATCAATACCACATACTACAGTAATCCACATACGCCTGTAATCCCAGCACTCGGGAGGCAGAGGCAGGAGGATTGCTGAGTTCGAGGCTTGCTTGGGCTACATAGTGAGCTCAGAGCCAGCCTGAACTACAAAGCAAGACCCTGTCTCAAATAAACAAAAAGAAAAAAGAATTAATTTCATCTCACTAGAAAGGAATATAGAGAAAAATGCTAATAGGCTTTCTTCTCCCCTAATGCAGAAAAATGTAAAAATAAATGAATGTTAACCCTCCCACTAGAAATAGATTGTTTATTGAGCACTCACAGTTCTACCTCACAGAATATCCTTCCTCCAGTTTCCTGCTCTTTACTCACAATACTTGGGGTCCAGCTCTCACTACACTCGTTTCACTCAGACACAACTAGTCATCCAGTACAACCCCCTTTCCCTTTTCTAAGCCTGGCTTTAGTTTTAGTTTCTGTAACTAAGCATTCAACACTAACATCCCCTCCTAATTGTTTTGTCTCCTTTTACTTCTCTCACAAGGCAATAGTTCACTGAGTAAAGAAAACAATGCTATGTTTTCTCCATGGTCCCCAGAAAGTGAAGCATCCATTAACTGTTTGATAAATATTCATGTCTGTTTGAAAGATAAGATTAATAGATAATATCACACTGATTCTGGCTCCTTCACCCATCAGTTATGTTATAGAGGCTTTCAACCCTCTCTCCTCACTCAGGTAAGATAACAGGTGCCTGTATCACAGCATTGTCGTGATGGTAAGAATTAGTCAACAAAGGCAATTCACTTAATGTCTGGCATAATTTATCAATAGAAGGTAAATATCAGTGCATCTTCCTAGGCCTCAGTTGTTTTTTCTAGAAATAGGGATATTTGTAGTGTCTGCCATACCAGGGCTTTCAGTAATTTTGTGAAATCATGTATGTAAAGTGCTCTTTGAGTAATATGTGGCACATAGTAAGTGCTCAAAATGTTAACTTTTACAGCTATCATTGTCAGTATTTTATTAATATCAAAACAAATAATCAATTGGCTAGTTGAAGGGAGTTGGAGTGTGTCAGACTGGAGATAAACCAATCAATAATCGTAACATCAGGTTTTTCACCTGACCAGGGATGTTCTCGTGTATTTTCAATAACTCTTTGCCAAGGAAGAATCATTGCTTGCTGAAATAAGTGAAAAAATGGTCCCTTGAGGACAGTTTTACTCACCAAAGTGGCAGAAGTTCAGTGACTAACTATCCCCTTGCCAGTAATCATTCGGACAAAGACACAACTGAGAATTATCACTACAAATACTATAAATGGAGAGAAGTTTGCTAAGCAAAATAATAGTATAGACAATAGTTCTTAGATGTCTAGTTCTTAAAATATATTGACTTTCTGGTAAACATTTATAAATGTTTATCTATGAAGTGGCAATTAATATTCTAATTCCAAGATCAATTTCCCAATTTCTAAATATATTTACAACTTAGTGACTCTACACTTGGAAAGTCATGAAATGTGATTTATTTTAATTTAACAAACATAGAAACACTAGAGATAATTTTAAAGTAATTATACTAGTTTAATTCAACAAAATACTATTTAACACACAAATCTCATTGATCCTAACAACATCCTTGCTGATGCATTTTATTCTCCTAGGGTTAATAAATGTTAACAGAATTCAAAATGATTTGTATTGGTCACCAGATAGTGCAGTTATAGTATAATATGAACTGAACCCTATCTACCCTAAAGTCTATGTTCTCTTTCTATATTGTTTTTAAAATATTTGATAAAAAGTCCTGATTTCCAAATATGCATGAATCAGATAAACTAAATCCATTGTCATTAATCCCTCTCAAAGTACTCTCTTTCAACTCAAACACATCTATCGCAACAATCTGCCACTACCTGAAGCAGTTCTTGAAGTGCTGTACTGCATTCTTAGTTTCACTGTTTGTGGCTGCCTTGATATTGTGAATCAGTTCAACATGTTTACCTTTCATGGTCATTTTGACCTTGGGGAGGAGCCAGAATTTACATGGTGCCAGATCCTGTGAATAAGGTGGATGCGGACACGCCACAGCGTTTTTACAAGCTTGCCTTTCTGTTCCATGGCACTTGGCAGCACTATCTACTTTTTATCCCACCTCGTAAAGACACAAGAAAGAAGACATGCATAACTGCTTCAGAACATGCACAAAGGACGGGATAAGTACATTTGAACTAAGGGCTGGTCCTTGTAGAAGGATTAATAGCAAAGTGTCTTTTACAACAGTTTTTATTTAAATGCCAACTATATATTTTTATCACACTTTGTAAATTTAATCATCTACATTGTTTAGTATATTTGACTATGATTTCTGGTTGTTTCAAACACTTAAGTATATCTTCAGAGAGTAATAATTATACCCTATGTAATATATTCATGGAAAAGATACAGGCCTATGGGATGTACCTAAAAATGTTATAATGAGGCAAAAGAAGCCAAGTATGAGAAAAGAATAGATACCCCACTTACCTGAAACTTGAGAACAGACAAAGCCAGCCTGTAGTGTATAAATCAGGTTAGAGTTTCATGGTGCCGGATGAAAGAGGGGCTGAATGGAGAGGGGTGTGATGGAACTGTCTGGGGTGAAAAATAATTCTACATATTATTTATGGCTGTGGTTCCACAGATATGTATATTTGTCAGAGCTTCTCAAGTAGTAAATTAGAACATGGAAAAACGCTAACTGAAAGAGCTTTACATATACACACAGATAATAGAGAAATTTCAAATTATAACAATATAATAAATGTCAATGGTCAGTACTGACCCCTACCAAAAACTCAGCTCTTTTAATACCAGAAAAGTGGAATTTAAGACAATAAATATCATTGTTATAACATTATTCATGAAGAAAAGTCAATAATATAGAATATAAGATATGAGAACCAGCATATATACATGTATGTGTATTCAAAGAGATAAAACTATAGAAATTAAGTAATTAATAATATAAAGATATGGGGTTTAATCCATTATCTCAGAATCTCATAGATCAAGCCAACAAAGAAAAAGGATCTGAATAGTATATAAAGTTAAACAAATAATAAACAAACATTATTTTTGAGAATAAAATATTCACTAAGTTGAATAAGTAAATATGAACACTGAATAAATTATACAGAACTAAGAGCATACAAACTATATCATTTGACGCTATTGCCACAAAATTAGAAATACTTCAATAATCCTGTATATCCAGAAATTTAGAAAAGATACAACATAAATTTTATGTTAAAAACAAAAACAACAACAACAAAAACATTGCAAAAGTAACTACAAGAGGGCCAGAGATTTAGCTCATTGGTTCTGGTATTTGCCTTGCAAGTGGAAGCCCCAAATTTGATCCCTGGTACCACAGTGCCTGGCACGGTGGTGCATGCTTGTAATCCCAGCACTCAGGAGACAGAGGCAGGAGGATTGCTGAGTTAAGGCTTGACTGGGCTACATAGTGAGTTTAAGGCCAGCCTGAACTACAAAGTGAGACCCTGTCTCAAAAAAAAAAAATAAGAAAGAAAAAGAAAAATTTAGAAAAGCAACCACAAGACCAAAAAGTGCTACATATCAAGACCTGTGAAAAAGAGAAGAAAAATATAGCATTCAAATCACTTTGTAATAAAGAGAAAGACTGATAATAATGTCATCATCTTCATTACAGGAGATAACACAAAGAGCAATAAAGAAAATCATCCCCAAAAGCTTCTACCAAAAGAAAGAGAACATAAAAAAGAAATAAAAATAATAAATTCAATAAGAAGCAAAATCAAAAGATTCTTATTGAATTTATTAAGAAGCAAAATCAAAAGATTAAGGGGAAAAAAACAGTCCTTCAAGGGAAAGAAATAAAAGGAACAAAAGTAGGTAAGGAAGAAGTAAATTTTGTGTGCAGATTGCATGATGCTCTATATAGTAGACCCCAAAAACTCCACCAAAGACTATAGATGTAATAACTAAATTCAGTAGTGTAGCTGGATACAAAATGAACACTAGGAAGTCAGTACATATCTGTACATACATAACACACTCACCAAAAGAGAAATTAGAGAAACAGTATCTTTCACAATGCATTGAAAAAAGTGATATTCATAGGATTTAATCTCACAAAAGAAGTAAAAGATCTTTACATTGAAAATTACAGTTTTCTAGGCCAGGGATTTAGCTCAGTGGCACCACTGCCTGCCTTGGCTGCCTTGCAATTGCAAGGTCATGCATTTGATCCCCAGTAGCACAAAAAAAAAGGAAGGAGAAAAAGAAAGAGAGAGAGAGAGAGAGAGAGAGAGAGAGAGAGAGAGAGAGAGAGAGAGAGAGAGAGGAAAGAAAGAGAGAGAGAGGAAAGAAAGAGAGAGAGAGAGAGAGAGAGAGAGAGAGAGAGAGAGAGAGAGAGAGAAAAGAAAAAGAAAAAAAGAAAATTACAGTACTCTAGAAAGGAGATCAAAGAGCAAAGCAGAAAGTGGAAAGGTGTCCCTTGCTCTTGGGTAGGAAGAAACAACATAGTAAAAATGGCCATATGGAATATGGGTAAAAATGAGAATTAACTCTTGCCATATACTGGTACAAATTACCCAATGTTGAGTGTGATTGTGAATTGTATATAAAATGTACCAATAAAGAATTCAATTTAAAAAATGGCCATACTTCCAAATTGTTATACAGATTTAATGGGCTCTCAATCAAATTATCATTAACATACACCTCATGAATTAGAGAAATCATTCCTAAATTATATTTTGGAATCAGAAGAGATCCAGAATTGAAAAACAATTCTGGAACACAGTGACAGGGCAGAGGGGGAGCACAGCTCCTGACTTGAAAATATACTACAGAGGGCCGGAGGGTTAGCTCAGTGGTTCCGGTGCCTGCCTCGCAAGCGTAAGGACCTGAGTTCGATCCCCGGTAACCACATATAATGCTGGGCGTGGAGACTCACGCCCACCAACAATCAACACCGCATACTACAATGCCGGACGTGGTGGCTCACGCCTGTAATCCCAGCACTCGGGAGGCAGAGACAGGAGGATTGCTGAGTTCGTGGCGGCTTGCCTGGGCACCATAGTGAGCTCAGGGCCAGCCTGAACTACAAAGTGAGACCCTGTCTCCAAAAAAAGCAAAAAAAAAAAAAAAAAAACCCTACAGAGCTACAGTGATTAAAAAAATCAAAACATAGTACTAGCAAGACAAAACAAAACAGGCCTGAGGATCAGTAGAACAAACGAGAAGATGCAGCAACAACTCCAAACGTACTCTGCAACCTTATTTTTGACAAAGGGGCCAAACATGGAAGAAAGCTGCTTTAATAAATGCCACTGAAAAATCTGAATTTCTGCATACTGAACACTAAAATTAGGCTCATGCCTGTCATCATGCATTAAATTAAAATTGAAATGGATAAAATATCTAAATATAAAAACAAACACTAAATCTGTTGGAAGAGAAAAGAAGTAGAACACTTAAGGACATAAGTGTAGGCAAAACCTTCATGAATAAAATTCAAACAATGGAAAATTATAAATAATCAATAACTGAGACCTCATCTTACAAAAAATAAAAAAAGCTTTTGCACAGCGAAAAGAATTACCTGCAGAGTGAAAAAAAACAACTACCAGAGTGGGAAAACATTTTAGCCAGTGGTTCCTCAGACAAAGGACTAATATCTGAAGCATATAAAGAATTGAAAAAAATAAGATCCTGGGCTGGAGATTGAGCTCCGGTGTCTGCTTGGCAAGTGCAAGGTCCCAAATTTGGTCCCTGGTACCACATAACACAATACTGGGTGTGATGGCTCACGCCTGTAATCCCAACACCTGGGAGGCAGAGACAGGAGAATTGCTGAGTTGAGGCTTGCCTGGGCTACATGGTGAGTTCAGGGCCAGCCTGAACTACAAAGCAAGATCCTGTCTCAAACAAACAAACAAAAAATCAGATCCCCCCAAGTTTAAAGGCCCAATAAAAAAATAGAAATTAGAGATAGATATTGATAAATATTTATCAGATAAAGAAGTAGAAGTGGCAAATAAATACATGAAAAAATGTTCAACATCACTAGTCCTTTGAGAAATTTCCATTTGATTAATCCCTAGTCTGATCTTTGTAATTTCTTTCTTTATACTAGCTTTGGGATTGGACCATTCTTGTTTTTCTAGGCTCTTGAGTTGCATCATTAGTTAGTTAGTTGCCTTGCTCTGTTTTTGTGATGTGGGCATTCAGAGCTATAAATTTCCATCTTAGCTAATACTTCATTTTGAAATCTTATCTTTAAGTTCACCAGTTAAATAACCCTACATTTTACTGTCTTGATTTCTGTTATCTTCCTTTAGAATATAAGTTAATAATCAAACTTCATACAAGTTTCCTAAGATAAACATTTCCTTCTCACCATATTTTTCACAATGATCTAAATAAAATAGGGATTTTCTATTTTTTAAAGACTTGAGAGAACTCATCTCTAAACTAGGGTTCTACTGGATGTAGGAAGAGAAAATTCTTTTATCATCTATTTTTGTTGAGATTATTGGTCTGCACTTTTTTTTTTTTTTTTTTTTTTGGAGACAGGGTCTTGCTTTGTAGTTCTTGCTGACCCTGAGCTCACTATGTAGCCCAGGCAAGCCTCCATGAACTCAGCAATCCTCCTGTCTCTGCCTCCCGAGTGCTGGGATGACAGGTGTGAGCCACCACTCCCGGCACTGTGGTATGTGGTATTGATTGCTGGTGGGCCTGAGTCACCAAGCCCAGCATTGTATGTAGTTACTTGGATCAAACTCAGGACCTTGTGCTTGCAAGGCAGGCACCAGAACCTGAGCTAAATCTCCGGCCCTGGTCTACACTTCTTACCAAATGCTCATAACAGGCATGTGCACAACCTTCCATCCAATAGCATTGGAAAACATTCTTCTCCAGCACACAAAGAACTTTCTTCAAAATAGATCACATGCTAGGCCACAAAACAAGCCTTAACAAATTTGAATTTAGGAAGACTGCAGTCATATTGTCTTTGCTTATAACACAAATATAAAACTAGCATAGCAGGAGGAATTTCAGAAATTTCACGAGTATATGTAAATCAAGCAACAAGATCCTTAAAAAAACAAGTCAAAGAAGAAATTAAAAGGAAAATTAAAAAATACTCGACAAACAAAAACAGAGCATACCATACCAAATAAATGGGATACAAAAACAGTTCTAAGGAGACTTTATGGTGACAAATGCCTATGTTAAGGAAAAAAAAAGAACATTTTAAATAAATTAACTTTTTTTGATAAGTACTGGAAAAAAGAACTGAGCCAAAAGTTAACAGAAGACGTTAATATTCCAAAACAAAGAATTTAAATAACTTGGTATCTAGAAAATGTTACTAAAACATGAATAAAAGACCTGGATAAATATTTCTTAAAAGAAGACGTGTAAATCAACAAGTGCATAAAAATATTTCCAATATCATATTATATCAAGAAATGTAAGCTTTATGGTTTATAATCTTAAATGTCTCCCACACCCTGCATGTTAAAAGCTTGGACCCCATGGATTTTGCTATTGTGAAGAGGTGGAAATCTTATGGTGTGAGACTTAATTATAGGAAGGAAGTCACAGGGCTTATGGCTTTGAAGGTCATTTTGTCTCTGGGCTCTCCCTTGCTATCTTTTTATTTTTCCTATTCTCATGA
The DNA here is from genome assembly GCA_004025085.1 of Thryonomys swinderianus. Lineage (NCBI taxonomy): Eukaryota > Metazoa > Chordata > Mammalia > Rodentia > Thryonomyidae > Thryonomys > Thryonomys swinderianus. The sequence continues at coordinate 41,170 of PVIC010010679.1, forward strand.
TTGCATGACCAGCTGTTCTCTACCACTTGCCTCCCAGCATGATGTCTGCTCTTGCCTCAGGCCCAAAGTGATGAGGCCAAATGACAATGTACTGAAACCTCTGAAATGTGAGCCAAAATAAACCCTTTCTCTTTTAAGATACTTTACTCAGGTATTTTGTCACATTGACAGAAAGCTCACACACACACACACACACACACACACACACAAAGGATATACAACTTCACAACTGTTACAGTGACCATTATAAAAAAGAGAAGTGTTGTAAAGAATTAAGGGAAAAGAGAAACCTTGTACACTATTGCTAGTTATATAAATTAATGCAGGTGCCACTATGGAACTCAGGGTGAAGGTTTTTCAATAAAAATAGGGCTGAACTGGCCAAAAGATATAATGTCATAGGGAGAATAAATTCTAGTGTTCTGTTACACAGTGGCTACACAGTGGTTAACAGTAATGTATTGAATATTTCAAAATTCCTAGTATAAGATTTTGAATATTATCATCACAAAGAAATGATAAATACATGATGTTATGGATATGCTAAATTGCCCTAGTTTTAGCAAACACAATGTATACATGTATTGAAACATCACACTTTAACCTATGAATATTTACAAGAGTTATGTATTAATAACAAAAATTTTCATATAATATTTAAATTAAAATAGAACTTCCTTATAATTTCATAATCTGATTATTGGTTATATATCCAAAATAACTGAAATTAGTCTAAGTTGTCTACATTCTAAATTGGACTTTGCCAAAATTACAAATGTTTATGTTTTAAAAGGCATCATTATGAAAATTAAAAAAATTAAAAGGAATTAACTATGTCAAATTTCTCATATCAAAATATTATAAAGAATTCATAATACTAAGAAATAAGAAAACCAAATTAGAAATGAACAGAAATATAGAACACTTTACAAAAAACTATACATGATTTTTTAGACAGGGTCTCGCTTTGTAGTTCAGGCTGGCCCTCAGCTCACTATGCAGCCCAGGCAAGCCTTGAACTCAGCAATCCTCCTGCCTCTGCCTCCCAAGTGCTGGGATTACAGGCATGAGCCACCATGCCTGGCTGATTTTTAATAAACACTTAAAAGATAGTCAACATCACCAGTCATTAGGTGTGGTGGGCTGTGACAGCCGCTCCCCGAAGATGGCGGCTGGCAGTAAGCCAGAGACTGCTGCTTAATACAAACAAGCTGACCACAGGCCTTATATGGTATCACCCATGCTCGATGGGTGGGGGGGGCCCAGGGAAAGATATATAAGCGCCTATACAAGGAGCAAGTGGTGGCGGTAGGTGGTGGTATAATAAGGCTCAAGCTTGCACTCTGCATGTTGTGTCTCTCTCTGCGGGATCAGCGAGGGTCGCGACAACTGGTGCTGAAACCTGGGAACCTTGCATCAGTACCCGGGCAGGCAGAGGAGCAACGATCAGGTAAGGTCTGCGGACGCGCAGCAAGAGTAGGTTTGCCCCTTGTAGGGCGGAGGTTTGCTTTCAAGCTAGCAACAAGATTTGAGAGGCTGTCTTTCTTCCATTGGGGATGTTTGGCTCCTTTGTCAAAGATAAGGTGGCTTAGTGTATCTGGAGTTGTTTCTGGGTCTTCTAATCTATTCCACTGGTCCTCAGGTCTGTTACTTTGCCAGTACCATGCAGTTTTTATCACAGCGGCTTTATAGTAGAGTTTTAAATTGGGAATTGTAATACCCCCTGCCAT
>PVIC010010680.1:0-42906 GCA_004025085.1 Thryonomys swinderianus
AGAGGAGAGAGAAAGAAAGCATTAAGGAATTTAGAGCTTCCTCAGTATCCACCTTCATTGATATATAATGATAAGATAATCTGGTTTTTTGGTAACCTTGAAAATCACCAATAATGCAAACTCTCAGGGTCCCAGTTTACTCATCTGTAAAATGGAGTGGTGATGGTACATTATTCTTAGTATTGATTTGATGATCAAATGAGATAACAGATTGCCTACCACATATCACTTCCTCAATTGATATCAGTCTTTATTTTTGCTATTAGTAATAGTCCTATCATTAAACAGGCCCTCATCCTAAAAAATAATGACTGAATCTCATCCATTAAGATGACTGCTTCTAGGCTGGGGATTTAGCACAAGTGGTACTGCCCTACAGTGGAAGCACAAGAGCCTGAGTTCAATCCCCAGTACCCCCCCAAAAAAAGACTACTTCTCATAATAAACAGATGGAAAGTGACAGGTGGACCAAAGATTTAACTCAGTGATTCTGGCCCCTGCCTAGCAAGCACAAGGTCCCTAGTTTGATCCCCAGTAACCACATACAACAATACCACAACCAGCAATCAATACCACATTCTACAATGCCGGGCATGGTGGCTCATGCCTGTCATCCTGGCACTAGGGAGGCAGAAGCAGAAGGTCTGCTGAGTCCAAGGCTTGCCTTGGCTACACAGTGAGCTCAGGGCCAGCCTGAACTACAAAGTGAGAAAACTGTCTCAAAAAAAAAAAAAAGGAAAGTCTGATACATGCTTAAAAATGTACACGTTTTTGAGGACATCACTAAGTAAAATAAGCCTGGCACAGAAAGACAAACATTATATGATTCGACTTACAGTGGTGAACTTCACAAGAAGAGAAGGCAGACTGGGGCCTTCCAGGGCTGGGACAGAGAGAGCACAGGGGGTTAATAGTAGTGGATATGGTTCCAGTCTTACAATAACAATGTGAGTATACTACCGAACTGTATGCTTTACAATGGTTCACAGGTCAAGTTTATGTTATATGAAGCTTACTATAATTTTTTAAAGAAAAGTAAAAAGTCAGGCATGGTGGTACACATCTGTAGTTCCAACTGCTTGGGAGGCTGATGAGGGTGAATCAAAAGTTTGAGGCCAGTCTGGAAAAATAAGTGGAAAACTAAATTTTTTAAATTTAAAAAATAAAATAAAAAGAACTAGGGATGTAGCTCAGTGCTCTCTTGATTCAGTCTCTGGTACCACACAAAAAATTAAAACAATTGAAATTCCATGATTGAGGATCATTTATATGTAGGAAATGGGAATGTACCAGGGAAAGGAGATGGCACAGGAGAGTCGCCCTGGGGACAGACAGGCTGGGGCATCCTCGGAGGAGACACATTCCCTCCATTCTTCCTTTCCTGTAACTGCTGGGTAGGTCACTCAGTGTGCTTTCATTTTGCAACATCGCTCCAAGCCAAGTGCCTCCAAGCCAAAGCCCAGCACAGACTAAAACATGACTCTGGATAACCACAGCTTCCAGAGACGGGCCCTGCCCAAGAAACTGGCACTCAAAAATTATAACCCAGTTGATAGCAGGAGACTAGTTCACCGTTGCCAGCTTAGTAATTAAATTACAAGGTGATCATTAGTTTGCTCAGGCAAGAAGATTACATCTGATTACTATAAGCAGCCTCAGTCTAAAACTCCTCCCAGGAAAAAAAAAAAAAAAAACCTGTTACTACTTTAAAGCCACTTCCTACCAATTTACAGATGCCCTCTAGTGACTGTAAGGTTGTCATGGCAGCATGGCCACTGAAAAGGCATGTAGGATATAGCCTGAGAAGTAAAGTACATCAGAAAGGGAAGGTACCTCATCTTATCTCTGCAACAGATCAAAGGTGTTTTCTGGGGGTGGGGTGGGGAGACAGGCAAACTATCACAACCTGCACCCTTCTTCCCTGTGGCTGTCCCCACAGAGGCTCCAGACTAGCTGGCTACCTCTCCCACTGCCCTACAAGGAAAGCAGCAGCCCTGGCATTTCCCCTACCTTGCTGCCTTCCCCTGGGTTGGTCCTGTTCCCCATCAGCCAAAAGGCATCATTCCTTGTTTCTCTGAAAACTTGTTTGCTTCTCCCGTGAAGCCAGCTGCCTCAACAAACTCAAAGATCAACCATCTCCAGACCAGAGTCCCTCCAGTCACTGCTCTCTACATGAAATATGGTCTAGGGCTTTGTAGACCCTTTATTTAGGTGTTGCACGTGATGAAAACTATGATTAGTGAAGGGCAGTGTTCTAAGCCATGCTGATGTCACAGGGGTGTCCCAGAAAAGTTGCCAGCGAAGCAAACTCTGTCAATTAGATCTGATGTTGCTCACAACAGGTGTGCTGCTATTTCAGAGAACAATGTTCACTCCTTTTGGATAAGGAACAGCCATCTCATGAGATGTCTTCACTGCCAGCTCCTATTTTCCCAAACTAGGTACAGGTCAGAATGTGAAGATGGCAGTGGTGGTCAAGCCTGGAATGCCTGCACTATGTGAACCCTGCACCAAGGTAAAAGGACCACAAGTTAGAGCCTAGTCTGGCAATTTAGCGGGTCCTGTCTCAAAATTTATAAAGGGGAGTAGTGGGAATGTACCTCAGTGTGAAGTCCCTGGTTTGAATCTTCATAGCATGCACTTGCGTGTGCATATGTACACACACACACACACACACACACAGAAGGAAAGAGACAGACAGACAGAACCATCTCCAATCCTTTCTGAAAAGAGTAGAGTTGGGGTGAGTGGGAGAGAAAAGGAGGAAGCAAAATATCAGCTCCTTCCCCTATTGAACTCCCCGTGGCCACACTGCGGGAGGGGATCTTGGCACAGGGCAGGAGTGGATTGACCCTGCCTGTACTGATTGTTGGAATTACCATTTAACAGCAAACTCTGGCTTCACCCTCCTGGAGCCATACCATAAAGACCAAATTGATCAGATTTTTGTTTGGCTTCTCATACATTTTGGTCTAAATACAAAAATAAAAACAATGCTATGCAAATAAAAAAACTAACCTGACTAGGTTTTTGAATTGCCTTATATCGTCCTTAATCTTCATAGCAACTACTGCCCAGCCCACTCCCATCCAAACAGCTGGTTGAACTACTTGTTCTGTGGCTCCATCCCTGCCAATGAGTTTTGAGAGCTGCCTTTCCCCCCAAACAACCACTGTCTGCATAATGCCTACAGTTTATTTGGAACTTGAATCTTATCTGCCATTTCTGTTTAAACCACATCTGTCTTGCCGTGCGTGGTGGCTCACGCCTGTAATCCCAGCACTCGGAAGGCAGAGGCAGGAGGATTGCTGAGTTCGCGGCGGCTTGCCTGGGCACCATAGTGAGCTCAGGGCCAGCCTGAACTACAAAGCGAGACCCTGTCTCAAAAAAGCAAAAAAAAAAAAAAAATAATACATAAGCAATGCCACTTCAATTGTTATAATTACACATAAGAAATCACTTGTTTAAAATATAAGAAAAACTAGCTTAATAGATAAGTCAATGAAAGGCACGAAAACTTATTCAGGGGCCAGGGATTTAGCTCAGTGGTTCTGGCACCTGCCTTGCATGCACAAGGTCCCTAGATCAATCCTCAGTAACCACATACCACAATGCCAGATATGGTGACTCATGCCCACCAGCAATCAGTAACACACACCACAGTGCTGGGCATGGTGGCTCATGCCTATAATCCCAACACCTGGGAGGCAGAGACAGGAGGATTGCTGTGAGTTTGAGGCTTGCCTGGGCTACATAGTGAGCTCAGGACCAGCCTGAACCATAATGGAAGACCCTGTCTCAAAAAAAAACAACAAAAATTTATTCAGATTTAGTGGCTCCATTTTCACTATTTCCTGCAATCATTTTATATTTAATGAATTAGGAACTGTGCTGAACACTCAAATTCAAGAGTGTGGTACATGGGCCCCAGGTGTGCACATCACAAAAAAAGTCATGAGGTTCTAGAAGAGAACATAGTAATATTTGCTTTGATGTTAAAAACACAAAAAGTAGGACTGGGAATTTAGTTCAGTGGTTCTGGTGTCTGCCTAGCAAGCACAAGGTCCTGAGTTCAATCCCCAATACCACACACCACAATGCTGGGCGAGGTGACTGATGTCTAATCCCAGCACTTGGAAGGCAGAGGTACAAGGATTACTGTGACTTTGATGCTAATTTGAGCTATGTAATGACTTCAGGGCCAGCCTGAAATACAAAGCAAGAACTTGTCTCAAAAAAATTGAAAAAGGCCCAGAGATTTAGCTCAGTGGTTTCAGCGTCCGCTTAGCAAGTGCAAGGTCCTGAGTTTGATTCCTGGATCAGTACCACATACCACAATGCTAGGTGTGGCACCTATGCCTGTCAACCTAGCACTTGGGAGGTAGAGGTAGGAGGATTGCTGAGTTCGAGGCTTGCCTAGGCTACATAGTGAGCTCAGAGCCAGTCTGAATTACAAAGCGAGACCCTGTCTCTAAATAAATAAATAAAAATTTTAAAAGCACAAAAAAAAACCTCCCTAAGGCTGAAAAGGTTTTTGAAATTCTAAGTTATAAAAAAGTTATTTAGAAACTTCTTTAAAACTTCATTTAATCAATGTGGAGTGTATGTGGGATGTGTATATATAATGTACCAATTTTTTAAAAATTAAAAAGATAAATAAATAAATAAATAAAACTTCATTTAAAGTATCTATTCCATGAAAATATTAAATAAATAAATTATATACAAACATATTTCATGGATATTAGCTTTAAGCTTTTTATTTTATTTTTTGCAGCACCAGGGATTGAACCCAAGCACTTGTGCTTCCAAGGTAGGCACAATACCACTTGAACTAAATCTTGGCCTTCTTTCTCTTTTTTACACTGTGAGGCAGGGTCTCACTATATTGCTAAATTGCCTAAGTTGGACCCCAACTTTCAATCATTTGTCTCATTCTCCCAAAGTGCTGGAATTACAAGCATGCACTGCCCCTCCTGCTAAAACAGTTCTTTGCCTGATAAGCAAGATGAACAAGGATCGCTGTTCTGTGGCACAGAATCATTGGAGGCATCAAATATACCCAAGCATATCCATGCACATCTCTAAAGCCTCAGATCAAAAGGAAAGGTGTCTTCATCATAAATATACCAGCAAGAAGGGCACTGTTCCCTATCATTCCTACAGCTGGAAGAGACAGTGTTCTGGTGAACCCAGAAACAGGTATCCTGAGTTTTGAGATAAGCAGTATGGCTCAGCTCAGCGGCTGCAAGGGCCAAGCTCCAGGTGCACTAGCACTGTGTAAGTGCCAGATGTGCACTCTGAGCAAATTCCTTCGTCTCTCCTAACCTCTGTTTTATCAACTAGATGAGGAAAAGCACCACATATGTTTTGCTTGTTGCCTAGCAGATAGTAATTGCTCTATTTATTGGTCTGCAAAAATGATCTGGAACTTGTGGGAGGCTCAAGATCAAATTATTTTATACATTTCAGAGTGAGACTTCATAGGCAGAAATTGTAAAGTGGTGGATAAGGAAGTAATCTGGGAGAGAAAAGGAAAGGGATATTTTTTCAGAAGAATCCCAGCTATAGCGATCACAATGGCTTAACTTCTCTCTGCACTTCTTTAGGGATCGGAAACCCACTCAACCTAGCAGAAACTAAAGACACTGCTATAAGGACACAGAAAGGTCAGGAATTGAAGGCAGGCACTGTAGAGTATACAGTAAGTGAGAACTGAGGAATTCGGGAATCAGGCTACCCTGAGCGTTACTCTCTCCCTCTTCTCTCTTTTCTTTCCCTCTCTGCCAGCCTCCTCTGCTTCCTTGTCTTGCACTGGCCTACCTGGCCAAAAGCCTTGATTTAAGGAATCATCGCCGCCAATGAGCGAAAGTTTCTCAGTTTCTTCCTACAGACTCTTGCAAGAGAGAATCTGATTGGCTGGACTTATCTAGTGTAGTATATCTGTTCCAGGCCCTCGTCAGGGACAAGGCTGTGAGTGGATTAGGTCCTCGTGCTTGTGACCTGTGAGGTCTGAGCGCCCTGAAGAATGTTCTCTGACTTAGGGTTTCACTTACTGTCCTTGAATCTTCCAAGACAAGTTCTATTTGCCTTATTTTCCCTTGGGAGCTTTAGGTCTCTGATTAATGACTATTACAAACCCTTTCTGCTCTGCCCAAATTAAACCACTTAAAATTTGTCTTTTTGCCTACTTAATTTCACAGTTTTGTTTTGTTTCTTTTCCTCAGGGACTGTAAAGTTCTTGACAGGAAAACCTCACATTTGGAGATAATCTTAGTGATTGAATTTATTTTACAGATATAGAAACTGAGAGGCAAAGGGAGAAAATATCTCACAGCAGATGTCAGGTAGACATCTTGCTGTGTATAGCATGCTTCCAGTAAATATTTCCCTGTTTATTTCTTTTCCTACATTTGTTTTTTTCAAAGACATTGTCCTCTGCCCACATCCCTTCCTCTATAGCCAAGGGCCACTTTAGGGGATCACTTTGCATGTACTGTTCAAGAGATGGTCTTCGGGTTGTGTAGTGGAAGCTGAGAGGAGGCACAGGTGAAATTCAACCTGGTCCTATCAAGCCATTATCTCTCTAGGCCAACACCACAGTAACAGTGCAGGTGCCAGTGTGGCAACTTCATTCCTTCTGTGTAGTCAGTGGCCACCGAACTGCACAGTGAAACCACCATAGACCCACTGAAGTCATTATTTCTACTGTGTTCCCAGGCCAGTGCTATATAACAGGGACTTAGCCCACTGCTAAATTCCTCCCAATAGAAAGTCACATTGGCTTTTGTCCTTCCTTTCCTCCAGAAGTCTCTGACCACTGCAGCCTGCTGGGAATTGTGAGTTTACTTTGGTCACCCTCATGCAGCAGGCCTGGATGTCACCGCTTCTGAAAGAGGGTAGTTTCTCTCCCTAAGCAGTCTTATGGATTCCCACCAGGCATTCAATCAATGTGACTGGTGTGGGGTGCAGTTCAGTGGTAAAGTATGGGCTTATCATGTGTGAAGCCCTTAGTTTAATCTCTAGAGCCAAAAATTTAAACTAACTACACACACATATACATAACTATGAGGACTCAAGGTGGGGTAACTTATCACTGGAAAAGCTAGGAGGAAGCAGAGAGAAAGAGTAGGGAGAAAGAAGGTTTTTTTTTGCTAGTGTCTTAAGCAATATGGATTAGAAACAGCTGCTTAAAACAGAGGCACACACTGTGGTTTTCATTTCTAGGCCGTTTGGCTACTCCAAATCTGACACAGTTACCTAGTGCTAGTGTTATTTCCCCAGGAGCCCCTGGTTCATTAATTCAGCAGCGTTTCTGACCCTAACTTGTAGGCTGGGTGCAAGGTTAATGGCAATGCAGGGAGGAAGGGGTTCAGGTGAGGGCATGTTAGCTCAGCCCCATACTTGCCATCCCATTCCCGGGAAACTTTAGTCTGAAGGACCCAAAGAGCAGTCTCCCAAGTCTCTGTTCCATTCTGAAATGTGTAGCATCAAAGGCCACCCTGGAGAACTTTCAACAACAGAACAAAAATAGCAGGGTTGGAGGAAAGAATGCAAGGAGGCTCTTAGGAAGGTTAGTAAAGATTTGTTAGTTTGGAGGTAAAACAGAGAGCCAGGCTTGGAGGACACAGAAAAGTGGAAGATAAGTTTGATGTGCAGAAGGATGGTACAGGGGTCCAGGACCCAGAGAAGGTGGCTATGGTGGGGATCTTTGGGCAGCAGGGTGGAAGGAGGGGAACATAAACCACAATCAGCTGATGGGGGTGGGGAGAACACTTAAAAACTAAGTTTACACACAAGAATGAGCCCTACTTCTTTGCATTCCCCCTGCAACACCAGCTCTGCTGGCCTGAGATGACAGAAAGACAGGGATCATTCTTATAGGCTAGAAAGACCTTAAGACAGGAGAGAGACTCAGCCATCATTAAGCACTTTCCCTGTTACAGATCCCACTCAGACACATTATTCCATTCATTCTCACAAGGCCAAGAAGGTTGTTGAATAAACTGCCCACAGTCACCTCATCTGGAGGTTAAATTAGCTGCCTAAGATGGCAGAACCTGGAAGACCATGATAAGACTCCAACCCAGGGGTCAGGGTGACTCCAGAGCAGGTTGTTCCCACTGCCTAGCAGACCCCAGGCCCACACCCCACAGAGAGGCTCAACTCTCCTCGGGGTTTTACATTCTGTACTTGCTCCGCCTCCCATCCCTCACCTCTGGGGATATCATTTAAATGAACAGTAAAGTCAAAATTCAGACAATTCCACTCTTGCTTCATTTTCAAATGGTATGTCCATTCCACAATGTGCAAAACCAGCACTGACAAGGTAAAGAAATGAGAATTTGCTGAAAGGACAAAATCCAGTACTAAAATCCAGTACTAGTTAATATTTTGTAAGCCCAGAAAATTGTCCAGATGTTAAAGCATAAAAATAACTCACTGCTAAGCCAGTGAGGTATAACAGCTAAGAGGGACAAAGCAGTGGGAAAAGTCAGGTGTACTGAAGTCTCTTCCTTTGGTGGGGAGTCAGTGCTGGGCCTGGCACCCAGACAGCTGGCTTCCAGTACCCACTCTGCCTCTTTGCAATACTTAGCTGTGGAACAGCTGCTAGAATCTCCGAGGCTGCTGCCCTCCTCCAGCAGGGAATGGAGCGGAGTGTGTGTGTCACCCACCATGCCCTTTGGCACAAAAATTTAAATGAGTTCTCTACAGGATGTGGCTGTGGCTGCTTCTCTCCTTTCTATCCACAACCTGGTTCCTTCCATACCTCAAGCCTAGAACACATGTTTCTGTACATGAAGCAAAATCCCATCCATCCTTCAAGGCCCACATCAAGCTCATCTCTTCTGGGAAGCCATCCCAGGCTCCTCCTGCCCTTTAGACTCACTCCCCACTGCCCTTTCTACACCGCCCAGCTCCACCTGCCCCTTTTGTTGTGCCAAATTGCAGGGCCCATTGGAATCACCTCTCTTCTCTGGCATCTAGAGCCTTTGTAGCCTATAGTTATAGTCAGATGGATGTCCATTCGTTTGCCTTTGTTAAAAATCTTAGGGAAAAAAATCATCATAGTAATTCTTTCCTTAAATTCCACTTCCCCTGACCCTCTTCTACTCCATCCTTGTTAGCTTCTCCTCTGGGTTTTTGTAGCACTTTGTACTTATCTGTATTTTAAGTGTTGACTTATCCCCTGTACTTTCACAGTGTGTGGACCTTTGACTAGACTGAGCTCCTTGAGAACTTCGATGAGGGCCTTTGAGTCTTGGCATTCCCAGATGTGCCTAGTCTGTAGAAGTGCTCAATATATGGATTTCTACACTTCTATGTGACTTTCTTGCGTGGTGGGACATAAGCATCTTAATTTTTTTCTTAGAGACTGCTCTGTGCCAAGTTCAGTTTTAACAAGGAACAGTGATTATTTGGTTAAATGATGACTGAATTATCCACAGCATCAAATTCTTTCAGCTACCATGTCCCAGCCTTTAGCATGGCCAATGGAAAATTAATTGGTTGCAAAGTGCATATCTAATTACAACATTCCGCTCCTGCCACAGCTATGCTCAAATGTTAATTATAACATATGCATCTCAATAACTGACAGAGGCACTTAATGCAGCATTAATAACACCCCCCCCCCGCCCCGAGTGTATACACAAAGCTCCCCTTTTATCTGCCATTAGGACAGACTGCACTTCAGCCGTGGAAGTCCTCATCTTCAGTCTTCCACATTCTAAAACCAAGCCTGGACCATGGCTTCCCCAAGACAGCAGTCCCCACCCAGACCGAGCCCGAGCCAGGGCTTCACTAGGTGACAGGCTTTATTGTCGCTAGACTGAGCTGCCCGAGAAGCGCAGGTTAATGCCCGGCGTCCCAGCGACACTCGCTCTCCAGGACCCGCCATCCCGAGAAAGAAAGGCGAACTACATTACCCAGAAGGCCTGCCACCACCCTCTTTCCTTTCAAGTGTGCACGTGGCCAGAGGGGGAGGCGGGGCCTGGACGTCACTCTCCTACAGTCCCTTTCCCTGTGTCAGAACTAGGATCTTTTTTTTTTCCTTTCCTTTACTCCCTCCCCACTGCCCGCCCCTCCTTCCCTCTTTCCCTTCCCTCCCTCCCTCCCCTCTAGGCTGGGTCCGCGCCCCGGCGCCAGGTCCGCTCCACAGCCCGGACGCGTGGAACTCGAGGCAGGAGTCTCCTCTCCGCAGCCGCGTCCCTCCCTTCCCCTTCCCTGCCCCTTCCCCCACCCCCGGCGCGAGCTTGGCGCGACTGCCGGAGGAACCTCGAGGTGAGCATCCCTTGTCTGCCCTCCTCTTTGAGCGGTCTCGGATTGCGAATCGATTCGGGGGCCGGGGAGGAACGCCGTGTGGCGCGCGCGTGCTTGTGGAGAAATCCGGGAAAACCGCCCCAAACAATCAGCCCCCTTCCCCCCTCCTTGCTCCTGAGCTAGCGGGGTGCCCGCACCCATCCGCCGCCCCTTCCTCCCCTCCGTAGAGGACTGGTCTTCACGACCTCGCCCCTCGGTTTGCCCCACTGCCCATTCCCCGCCCGGCACGGAGCCGAGGCCCTGGAGCTCCCGCGCGGAAGGGGACTCGTGGGGGACGCAGGGCTGGAGCCCGAGACGCATTGGAGCCGCGCGCGATGTAGCTGCTGTCATGTGCCGGGTTCCGACCGGGGCGGGGGGAGGAAGCGAGCGAACCGGATTCCGCTCCCTTTTGTTTTGAAGCCCGCATTTGCTGCAGCGAGCAGTTGGTCGGGTACCCGGCAAACTTGCAGCTGTTGTGACCGCGCTCCGTCGAGGTACGCTGGTCGCGGCCGCGGGCTGCAAGCACTCTGGGTTGCCGGCCGGGGGTCCCCGAGCGTTCCTCCGCGCCGCTCCTCCCTGCCGTGGTGGCGGATCGTGTCTGTGGCCGCGGCCGGGTGTGAGTGTGTGTGTGCATCAGTCCCCGCGGGCTCAAGGATCGCTGTCGTCTAGACAGGCTGCGACCCCTCCCTCCGTCTCCGGTGAGCCCGCGGGGCCGCGGGGGATGGGAGCAGAGGAGGAAACTGAATTGGTGGATCTGCTGGGTGGCAGCTTTGGCCAATAGCTGCGGTTTGATTCTGTTGGCTTTTAAAATTACTCTTGTCGCTGCGGGGTGATCGGGCCTGGGGACTGGATACGCCCAACGGAGCAGGGGTTAAGTTGATTGGCTCTAAAAGCCCGTTCTCGGTGGCGAGCGACCCGAACGGCTGCGGGGTGGGCTCGGGCTCGGCTTCCTCAGGACGCGCCGGTCGTGGAGGAGAGCGGGCGGGTGACCGCGGCTCGGGCTGCGGCAGAGATCTGGGGTCCCCGAGGATCGCGTGCCAGTGCCACATGCGACCGAAGGAGACCCCAGGACCGCGCGCCTGAGGTGAATATTTCTCTCCGTTGACTTTAAAAGACAATCAGGAGTCTGAGCCCCTTGTCTGAGCGGTGTTGGGTCTGTTCGGTTTTGAGTTCTCAGGGTTAGGGCTGGGGGTGTGTGTGTGAGCAGAAAGGGGGCGCGGCATGTAGAGGGGAAGGACGGCTGGCAGCGCCTTGCCGTCCTCACCCAGAGGAGAGAGGCGTCGCCTCCCCGCCCAGCTATTTGTGTGTGTACACATCGCTCCGGCGTGGGGTGGGGGCGGGGCAGACCGCGACACTGGGGACCCGCGCGGGCCGGAGTCCCCCCCATCGGTCTCTCAGACACTCGAGGCCCGAGCTGGGCAGCTGTCATGTAGGCGTCCACGCTCCGTGTTACCTCAGAGCGAGGTGAGACCGTGGAGTCCCATGTGCTTCGGGGTCGCGCGGGAATTCCTCGTCTGCGGCGAGGCCCCTCTCCCTCGTGTCCCCGAAGCCCCTGACCCGGCCGACTGGGATGGGGCAGAGCCGCGGGCTCGCGTGTGTGGAGGCCCCACAACCAGCAAGCTGACCCTTGCTCCAAAGCGCCTGGCAGCTGAACTGTCTTTGCAGCCGCGGTGAGAATCCGTGAACTCTGTCCCCGGCCCCCAATTCTCCAGTCTAAGACTGTAGGGCCTAGAGTCTGCCCCGCCGCCTCAGCCTGGGCACAGCCCGCCGCAACCCGAAGCCCAACCGGCCGCCCCCAGCTCTGTGTCTGCTGCAGGGGGGGATTATATCCCCGGGTGGGGGCCCGAGTGACAGGGAGGAAGCCAGGGAGCTGAGGGAACCACGGCATTGAAGCCTCCGCAAGGCGAAAGTGACACAGCAAGAGCGCCGCCTGGCAGAGCTGGAGCACAGGAAGGAGCCGCCCAGAGAGCGAGGAGGGGCAGCCTGCCCGGCCGGGTTCCTCCTGCCCAGCGCGGAGGCTTGGCCCTAAACCTCTGGAATCTCGGCTCTCAGCAGGCAAGGGCCGCGCAGGGAGACTGCCTGGATTTCAAGGCAGAGGAACGGAACGCTCCGAACCGACGCTACAAGGTGGCCAGGACGCTCTTAGGTGGCCTGAGTTAACTCTGAGTGTGTGAAACTGGATTCGACTTAACACAGAGATCATGTTGGTGGTTGTGTCGAGTGTCCCTGCTGGGTAACAAGGCTCAGAGGCAGTAATTTCGTAACGTGTTCTGGGTAAAATGTCTTCTGTGAATGGTAGATTGCTGGAATAATAACATGTTCATATGGCTTTACAGAGCAGCTCCCTCTCCCCCGCCCCCTTGTCACTTCATTGCTTAAGAGTGTCCTGTGAGACAAGGGATTGTCAGTCCCATTTCACAGATGGCCACATGGAGGCAGAGAAATGGTGTAATTTGCTTAAGGCTTCTCACAAGGAAGGGCAACTTTCTTTCCTCTGTGATTTCTCTTCGAAGTCTAGGCTTTGAGTAGCAATTCTTTCAAGATTGGATTCTTGATTCCTTAGGAAGTACTGAATCTGAGACGGGGATAAATTATGCTGGTACTTACTCTTTGTCAAAGTACTTTATTTGCTAACAGCTCCTAATTAAAAGACTGAAGTGTTATCACTCTAATAAGTGGTTGTTGGTGAATGCTATCAGCTGTGATATACCCAGTCAGTATATAATAAGTGCATGTGCTTTCTACATATTTACATAATACATGCCATGTTCACATAGGTGTGTTCGTGGACTCCTTACTGAAGTGAACATTTATTCCTCAGTTGCTGGTTTCACAGCCATTTGATTCAAATGTAGAACTCTGAGAAGCCATACCAAACGATTGTCCCTATCTCCCTCAAGATGGAGAAGCCTAGGGAACAGCAAAGATTCCACCTTCATGAATTTCAGGGGGATCAAGTATTTGATGATTCTCAGACACATGAAGGGATGGAGGGATTTTAGGTTTGGCCAACTAATCATCCGTTCACTCACAAATATGCGTTGTCCAGGACAAGTTTGTGTATCTAGACATGCCCTCAGAAAACTTAACATATGGTCTCTGCCATGTGTTAGATTTTAAAAGTATATTCCAGCTGTAGAGGTAAAGTCCCAGCACACACTTGTTAAGCCCCTCTTCAGGTTGTATACTCTGCTTGTTTCGAGCACATGAAGGTACCACAGGAAGAATAGTGCAATACATTAACAGGCCCTACAAAGGGAACAAACCATAAATACTTTAGAGCACTCACCCTGGGACTTGGTTTCAATTAGGTTGGCTACAAGGGTCCATAGAGCTTTTAGAGCAAATATGGAAGGATGCAATGGAGAAAGGCTTTTCTGTTCCTATACACTAGACTCCCAGCTTTTGGTAGCTCCCCACTGGGTCCAGAGCTATGTCCTTCTGAAGAAGGCAGGCAGCTGATGAGAGCTTACCCTGAAGCCAACTAACAGGTTCCTCTGAGCAATAGGGAGATGGTGAGGTGTTCTGCATCATCCCGCCCCAGTCACGTGCTGGGACTCAGTGAGAAGCTATGGCTTTGGTCAAGGCCTCACTCAGGCCCTGCCTGGATTTCATCATTTCTGTCTTACAGGTCTATGCAGATGTTCTAGTATGAGGCTGCTTTTTATCTGTTCCTACACTCACTTACATGGTCCTGGACGTGAACTTCCAATTTCATTTTTTTTTTCCAGATCACAAAAGTGAAAGCAGGAGGTAGATGGTTAGGATGGGAAAAAATCCTGTGCCCAGGGAGAGAATAGACGGTACAGATTGGCAAAATGTAGTTTTTGGGAATTCTATAGACTTGATGACATTTCTGCATAAATTAACTTTATTCTCTTTAGAGAAGGTCTCCTTTCTTCCTGCTCACCTCTGCGCCTTTGAGCTCTGCTGTTCAGTTTAAGGCCTAAATTTTCTTCTGCATGAAGCTCAGACTAAGGTGTGGTCAGGGCAGGATGAGAAGAGAACCAGATACCCAGAGCTGGTAGGGTCTTGCAGATGCTATAATGTCCATGGGAAGACCTCGAGGCCTGGAGAAGTGAAATGACTTGCTCAAGGTCAGAGGAAGCCCTTGGCAGAGGGGGGCAAGAAACCCTGGGCTTTATATTTCACCTTATCTTTCTCTATAACATATTTTATGGAAGATTTCTCAAAGTTAACTCTAACTTTTCCTGTTTCTTAGGCTCTGATAAAGGCTCTAGAATTCATTTTTAGCTTGAGATTGCTTTCCTTAAAGAGTGGCCCTTTCTGCCTTGTATTTCATCTTTGGCATCTGGGAATAAACAAGGGCATGCCTCTGGGACAGGTTGTGGGCCTAGGTCCTTCTAGCTCTCTTGCTTAGTCCAGGCTCTGACAGGGTCATTAGTAATCTCCTCCAAGGGTCTGATATGTTATGTCTTTGCATCTTTCCTGGAAGACATGTCGTTTGATTCTCAACTGATTCAAGGACAAACTGCTGGTGGGGGATGACAGTAAGATTGGACAGGTGGTTAGGTAGTGCAGAGACTAACATACCATGTACTTAGTCCGGCGTCACTGTTTTCACAGTATTTCACACAAGTCAATCCATATAGGCTTTTAGCATTAGCAACATGGGAAGCTGTCACCCCCATTTTGCATTTGAAGAAACTGAGCCTCCGTGATTTGTAACATGTCCAAGTCACAACTAAATGGCAGAACAGAGATTTGAACTCTGATCTTTGAACCTCAAATCCAGTGACCAGAGCTGAGGTGGCCCTCCATTCAGCAATTCATTACAGGTTTGTGAGCAGAGGGTCTTGAACCTTTCAGAGTCTTTTAGTCTACTGCAGACTTGTATCCAGCTGTAAAGCCAGACCCAACTGCTAACTAACCCAGGGGTTGTGATGGATGAAGGATGGGAGTCAGTTTCCATAGCAACAATAGGTAGCATGAGGCTGGTATAGGATGATTTCATGGAAGAGACGAGTCTGGGAGCAGGTCTGAGTGAGTAGTGAAAGGAGCAATGGTGCAAAGTGGTAAACGGAAATTGTGCATGAGGGAGGATGAGGCAGACTAGGGACTTGGTGGATCATCCTGTGTCAGTACGAGCTTAATAGTTACAGGGCTCTGTTTCAATGTTGTTCAGGGTCCTCTACCAGGCCCTAGGTTACAATAGTGAGCCAGGACAGCGCCTGCCTCAGGGAGCCCACTGTCTAGTGGGGGACACATTTTAAACTTTTACACTCAGTGTGAGTGTCATGGCAGAGAAGCATCTGAAGATCCTCTTACAGCAGCGTGATGCTGGCGACTGAGATCAGGAAAGGATGAAGGAGATAACTGGGGAACCTAATCTTAATGGGGAAAAAAGAACTAGCAGAAAAGGTACAGGAGATGGGCATTCAGGGTGAAGGAACAGTGCCCACAAAGGTGCACAGGCTGGAGGCTGCCAGGCTGCATGGGAAGGAACAGCAAGTTGTGAGGTCAAAGGCAAGGGCAATGAAGCAGGCAGTGGTCAGAGCTGAGGAATGTCATGAGTCTGGCGGAGGACATGGCTTTTAGCCTACAGGTATGGCATGGAGGAAGGTACCTCAGTCAGAGAAGAGGTATGCAGCCATATATCAGAAGGCACTGTGGCTGAGAGCAGGGGCCTGCTGGGCTGAGGAGGCTACAGTGGTGTCTTGGTCCTAGGGGGTAGGGCTGTGTCCCAGGTAGTGCACCAATTGATGATGCAAAGTTTAGATGTCAGACATATTTGAGGGGCACAGTCTGCAGTGATTGCTTGGATTTGGGGGGGCAAGGAGGTGCCCCAGAGACCCTAGGCTTCTAGTCTCACTGGTGGATGAGAACTCAGGCAAGAAGCTTAGGTTGCTTGTGCAGATCTGCTGGGGTTGGGGTGAGAAGGAAGATCATGAGGATTCAACATCACAGGCGTTGGATTGGAATCACAAACGACACAACACACAGGGTGGAAGAGGGCGAACCAGAATCTGGCAGGAGCCACAGCTCCCGAAAGTGGGGAAATGTCTGCTGCAGAGCATGTCCCAGTGGGGACGGCTGTAGACAATAAGAGTGGACCTCTTCCTCCCATTGTCAGAGAATCCTTTGTCATGCAGTACCGCTCATCAGGGAAACCAGGCAGGATGCTGTGTCATGCTGGAGGCCCAGCTGGCAGAATCCAGCAACAGCGATCAGGCTTCAGCTGGAAGCATTAATTAGAGAAGAGGAGTTTTTGTTTTAACCCCACAAGGAGCAAGGCCCTGTCCCAGGCCACAGTGGTGTAAGTACAGATTGGGGAATATGAAGGGTCTGCTTCTAGGAGCAGGTAGTATAGCTGGGCAGACAAGCCACGGTCATAAGAAGCCAATTAAAAGCTGTCACAAGCTGGGCAAAGAGTAGAATGCAAATTAGCCAGGAGAGCTTGGAGAGACCTCTGTTCAGGCTGTAGTCCCTTGTTCATGGACCCACGCTCAGTCTTTTCATTTTTGGATCTTCAGTCCCTAAAACAGCCTGGCACATAGAGGCTTCAAGAGTAGCTGTGTGGGTATGCAGTTCAAGTAAGCTGTTGAGGGTGGGAGGTCAGCCACGGAAGATTTCCATAGCACGTCCAAAGAGGGCATCCCGACCCTGAGTTAGAGGACTTCTGTACCATAGTGGAATGAAAATCTGGATACCTTCCAGCTACAAAGCACTGGAAATGCCATGAAAGATGTAACCATCATCCTTTCAAAGAAGAGCCACGAGCACAGAATGAAAGGGAGAGCAGAAGGCACAAGAAGGCAAGCAGGGTGGGTATAAGCTCTGTCATTCTCAGGCAGGGGTGGCATTGAGGGGCAGCTACCTGGCTCAGAATCTGTAGATGGGGGCTGAGTCCCAACCCTATCCTTCCAGGCTTGGAAATGAGACCATATCATCTGGAAGCCCCTGCAGGAGAAATTAGCTTGCAATGCCTTGTGGCCAGGGTCTTCCCAGCTGTGGGTTTGATTTAGCCAGAGGCCACAGGAAACTGTGTGTCTCTTCAGTGTAGCTGACATAAATCTTCCCTTTGCAGAGGTGCTTCAGGGCAGGGTGAATGAGTGAGTCCAGTGGAGAAGGGCTGTGCGGCCTGCAGAGGAGCCATCCAGGAAGGTCAGAACCTTCTCTCCTACTGCTTCCTCAGGCCAGGCCCTCACAGATGAGGAACCTTTTAAGCTCCCCAGAAGGGGAACCTGTGAGGATTCCAACAGCTGCTGCACATCCAGACCACAGGCCTCCACAGCCTCCTAGTGCCACGTGTCATCCATTCCTATGGTTTTAAGCCTGGGTGTTAACCTAAAGGCTACCTGGCCAGCCCTCCACCTTGTGGGGGAATTCTGGCCCGCGCAGGCCTTGGCCTACCTAGGAGGCAGCGTGCGCCCTTCTGAAAAGGCTGCTGCAGCTGAGAGGGCCTTGCCTTGAGCCTCAGCCTCCTGACTAACACCACCCCCAGTCCACACAGCTTCTAACATCATTTCTAACCCTTTCTCTAGTGTTTTGTTTTATTTTCTTTCTGCTGGAAGAGCTTCAGTTTGTTAAGCTCCAACTCTGTGAGAATAGCCAGTTTCTGTCCTAACCTGCTGAGTGCAGAGGGAGCTTGTGAGGGTAGAAGTCAGGCTGGGTGAGCTGGCAGGGTGGGTACAGTCCGTGAGGTGAAGTTCTGAGCAGCCCGGTGCTTCTCCCATCCTGAGAAGTGACGGCACTCACGGAAGTCCTTCTTCCAACACCCAGGACACCTTTCAGCTTCTGAGTGAAGTGGCCTGGGAATTCTGTGTGAAGAGCTGATGTTTAATGAGTGTCTGTTATGTACCAGGCTCCGTGCTGGACACTCTATGTACCTCACTGAATGGGAAGGAACTTCTGTGACCAGTCAGAAGGGTAGAGATGTGGAAGCTCTTGACTGGTGGTGGTAGGGAGCCCAGCAATTATTTAGAATGTGTGTGGTTGCATCAGGCGTGAGAGCTGACATACTTCCTGTAGCATTCCCCTGTAGGACTTCCCCTCAGGGTAGTCAAGATCCTGATGTCACCTCCCTGGGAAGCCATACTCTTGGGGCATTTGCTGAGGTATGAACTGGGCTATGAGGATCAAGAAAGTGACCTGCTATAGAGGACACAACTCTGAATGTCCCCAACCAGGACGGTATTCCTGAAGTAGGTTTTAGAGCCCAAGTTTGTCTGTTTCTCAGTCTGTCTATAGTACCCTAGGCTCCTTTAGCATTAAAAATAGTCTTGCTCCACTGTCTTTTTGAGTGGACAGCATGGTTGGTGTTGGTATCTGTGTGGCTTGTGTGTTCGCTAGTGCATGTCAGGTGTTGAGGAGCTGAGCTGCCTGTGAGGTGAGGTGGCCGCGGACAGTGGATGCACGGATGGGTGCTGCCCCCTTCCGCAGGACTCCATGCTGACAGAGGGATGAAAGTCAAGGATTCTAGGAATGCATCCAGTTTCCCCTCTTCTCCCTCCAGAAGTTATTCCTAGTTTGCCTTCATCCTTTCAACTTAATGCTCTTGCCTGTTAACATCAGGCTCAGGTTAGCAGGCATCTGTGGTGGGTTGAGCTCCGAGAACAAGGCGAGACAAATAGAGTGAGCTGAGCAGGGTTTGGCCTCCACTTTCCATCTGGTGGCTGAGACAGAGTAGCCAAGGGCAGGTGTAGCGAGGGCAGGAAGGAGCATGCAAGGTGCTGAGCAGCCGAAGTAGAGTGGCTGTGCCAGTTTTTGTCCAAAGGGACAATCATGCCAGGATGCACATGTAGACTGACACTGTCTTGGTCAAAGGAAGGCGCAGGAGGTGTCACACGTGGGTCACACCTTATCAGTGTATATGTTGTTTATACTACAGGGCGCACAGAGGGCAATGGGAGGAGGAGCTTATGTGCAAGAGACACTGGCATTTCCTTTCATGTTTTGCTTAAAAGATTAGAAGTGAATGAGTTTTCTGTGGTGACTGTAGACTCAGAATTCAAGCATGACTGAATTCTACCTTATATCTCACCATGATCTCAGTTATAGGCTTGGATAGAAGAATGGAGGATAAAAACCACCTGGCTTGCAGGATGTTACTGGGGATACTGGACTAACAATGGCTTGAAAAACAAGATATTTAAAAAACAAAAACAAAAATAAAAATATCCGATATGTTAGTACATACCTGGCATCCCAGCTACTCAGGGGACTGAGATAGAAAGTTTGCCTCAGCAAGTTAGTGAGATCCTTTCTCAAAATAAAAAGGGCTGGGGCATAGCTTAGTGGTCAACAACCTTGAGTTTGGTCCCTTGTACCAAACAAACAAAGTATTTCAGCTCATATAGACAGAAGTCTAAGAATATCAGAAATTTTAGAGTTGAGAGGTGGGGATGTAGCTGGATTGTAACTCAGTGGCACTGCTACCTGCTTGGCAAGCCTAAAGTCCTGAGTTCAATCCCCGGTACCACACACACAAGCAAAAGAAATTTTAGAGCTGGTTAATTCATTGGCTCAGTGATAATTTTAAGGACTCATCCTAATATTCCAGGAACATCTTAACATCCATGCTAACAATCATTCTAACTAATAGGGACCCCTTGAGTCTTGATAAGTTGCCCAGGCTGGCCTTGAACTTGTGATCTTCACATTGGCCTTTGTCTCAGGCTTATCCACTTGTCATAGCATGGCTGCCACTCTTTTGGCATTATGTTCTCATATAACTGTATCCAAACTCAGGCAAGAGGGTAAGTTTCTCCGTTTATGTTACATCTTCATTTTATTGGGGGTGAGGAAACATTCCCAAAGTTCCCCTGATGGAATTTTCATCAAATCCTATTTGAAAGAAACAAGTCAGTAGCCTTACTTCAGCTGCAGGGCAGGCTAAGAAGCAAGTTTCTGGTGTTTTCCACCTTATCAGTACTAAGAAATGTTTGGATAAGCCTCCCCATGTTTCCATTTATTTTGGAAATGCCTTGTTACATTATCATTGCTGGGACAAAATACCCTACACCTATAACTTAAAGGAGGAAAGGTTTATTTTGGCTCATAGTTTGTATAGGTTTCAGTTCATAGTCAACAGTTCCAAGACAGGGCGGCATGGCAGAGGGGCCTCACAGAGGAGAAATAGTCCACAGTGTGGCAGGCGGGAAGTAATGAGACTTCCTCCTTCTTTCTCCTTATATTCCAACCAGGCTCCAAGCCTGTTGTTGGTGCCACCCATGCCCAGGGCAGGGTGGGGGCGGACTTTCTTCTTCAGTGAATCCATCACCTACACCTAGAGCTATGCTAACTCAATCAGTGGAATAACCCCAGTAGCACAGGCCCATGATGAAGCCACCTCCCCAATGCTCCACCTATGGCCATGTCCTGATTAAATTGAGGCACTCACATGTGCTAGGCAAGTGCCTCCCTCCTGAACTCTGTCTTCAGCCCCTTTCTTTTGTTTTGAGATAGAGTCTTAGTAGGTTTCCCAGGCTGACCTTGAGTTGTAATCTTCCTGCTTCAGCCTCCCAAGTGTCTGGATTTACAGGCATGTATCACTATGCCCAACTGAAATATAATTTTTTATACGTCAATGAAAACCACCCGTGGTTCTGTAAAATGCTAGTCTACATTCTATCACTATAGTTTTGCCATTTCTAATAATTATTATTTCACAGCCCCAAGCCCAGTGCTGGGATGCAAAACCCAGGTGACTTTTAAGAGGGTCTTTATATGGTCTCGATGGGGGGTTCTGTGTCCTCTCCCCCAAACAGTGCTTCCAATTTGCTGCTACTCAGCCCAGGTAGAGAACTTCGGTGGCAGAACTGCCCAGAGACAGGGAGATATGTGGCTGGTGGCCTGGGCAGCAGGAGGGGGAGACCTGGGGGACTGAGGGACTAGCTAGTCAAGGGAGACACTGTCCTCTTTGCAGTGGTGACAGGACTGGCAGAGATGGCTTCTCAGCCACTGCTAGAGCACTTGTGTCTTTCCAAGGACGTCCTCTCAGCCTCCAGAAGAGTGAAGCTGTACCTGGGTGTAGTGCAGAACCTCAGTCTGCAGTATTTTGTTGCAGCAGCACCCTAGACACTAGCCCAGGCCCCGGTCTAGGGCTTGAGTGGTGGATGCCTTGGCCCTGGGTGTGGTGCTGAGCATCTTTTAGCACACACCCAGAGGTCAGCCTCCCCGAGTTGCTAGGGAAGCCAGGCTACACATCCCGCCTTGGTGACTCCCAACCCCAGACTTTTTTTTTTTTTTTTTTTTTTGAGACAGGGTCTCGCTTTGTAGTTCAGGCTGGCCCTGAGCTCACTATGTAGCCCAGGCAAGCCTCAAACTCAGCAATCCTCCTGTCTCTGCCTCCTGAGTGCTAGGATTACAGGCATGAGCCACCACACCCGGCCCAACCCCAGATTTTGCTCTGTGACCTGCTGAGATGGGGTGGGGTGATCATAAGGTAAACTCAGGATTGACAGGTGTCATGTCCCCTGACGCCCTGGGGTGATCCAGTGATGACTTTAAAAACCAAACACATGTTAAGGATTAAAGTACTTAGTGAATACTTTATGTGTATTATCTTAATTAGCCTTTGCCTCTGTTTTGTAGAGGAAAAATGTGGGCACAGAGATGCTAAGTAATTTATCCTAGGTCACATAGCTAAGAAGTAGCCTGCCACATCACTAAGACGTTCAGCTTTGCCTCTAGAGAACCTTCACACACATGGATGGACAGGTTGTGTGAGCTCCCCTTGTGGTATTTGGAAAAGGGCTGGGCAGGTCACCTCACATCTAGATGTTTTCTTCTGCATGACCTCCGGCCTTGGGTAAGATCGTATCTAAAGTCCTTGCTCCTCTTATTCTGAGATTCCCCGCATCCCTCACTCTGTAACGCAGGCTGCATCCCTCAGAAGAGAGAACCCCTGTGCCACCTCTGGCATTTGCCCACACCTCAGCTTCATATCAGCTTCTAATTCGGTTTGGCATCTCCTTCCCTATAAAACAACTCAGCAAGGTAGAACAATTCCTCCCTGTGCCCGTGTCCTTGGCCTGGCAAGGGAAGGCTGGGCACTGCAGGATGTGGGGAAGGGTAGCTGACAAGGAGCTGGCAGGGTTTTCTCCTGGGGGAGATGCACGGGGCTGATGGCAGCTGGTGACCACACAGGGAAGCCCACCTGGACACCTCGAGGGCTGAAGACCTCCACGTCTCCAGTGTTGTCCTGTTTCCATTGCAGATGAGGCTAGGTAGAGAGTGACTGTGTAGTTGTAGGAATGTGGACTGGGAACATGGCCACCAGCCCCACTGTGGGCTTATTCCCAGGGACTGTTTCGATTTTACTTACTGGAGCTAAGCTTGCTAAAGGAATCTGTGATAGATTTAAAACTAGGAAAGCAGTTGAGTGTCTTTCAAAGTCCCAGCCTCCAGGGGCCTGCTGGGCCCCGTGGAACTCTGAGCCCCAACCCTCAGTCTCTGGTATTAGGACATCCAGACAAGGCTCCTGTTCACACTTGCTGCCAAGGGCAGGTTGCTGACTACTGTTGTGGTGAGTATCTACTTATTTGTTGCTGCCTTGAGGCTACCAGGGGTTCATGGCTCCTTGTATGCTTTTGGGGTAGCTAATATACTAATTCCAGTGGGAACACATGGGAAAAAAACCCAGGTGACCTGGCTAAGGTCACATGCCAGACTTGCAGTGGAAAAACAAACAAAACACCCACCAGTTCTCTGAACTGTGTCCTCCTAGGTAAAATGAAGGGTATGGAAGTTTCCAGATGCCCAGGTAGCTATATCTCCTTAGGAAGGTGCACCCAGCACGCATAGTGTGCCATTTCTGGGCTGAGGCCAGTGTCACCATACCATCAGTTGCCCTTTGCATGCTTGGCATGCTGGAATGAACTGATTACAAACATCTCTCAGAGTGTATATCCGGGTGGGCTGCGAGGCCACTAAATGAAGGATCCAGAAAGGGGGCGAGATGCGTAGGGCCTTCTCCAAATGACCCTCTCCTACCAGGAGTGGCACGTGACCAGAGCCAGGTCAACCAGCGACCTTCCTTGCAGCTTGCAGATTGGGAGCAGGGAGGTCCTTCCATTGCTGAGGGCACCACATGAAAGTGAAGCCAGCAGGTTTGTCCACATCTACTCTCTTGGAGAGAGAGCAGAACACACCAGGGCTCCCTGAAGAGAACCAGGGCTGAGACCCAAGAGGCAGCCGCTCAATTTCCTCTTCCTCAGCCTTCAGGTCAAATCTGTGGTAGATTTTATAGATTGTTTTCGTTGTCTCCAGCTGACCACACTCAGTCAGAGGCTTAAATTACACATATATATTTTTCCATCGTTCTGGAGGCTGGAAGTCCAAGATCAAGTGGAAACGTGGGTTCTTGCTGAGGGTCTCTTCCTGGTTTGTAGATGGCCATTGCTTGCTGCATGGTCTTTCTTCTACGTGCATGTAGAAAGTGCGAAACCCCTTTAGGTCTGGGTTTTGTTTGTTTGGTGGTTATTTATTTACTTATTGTAGTACTACACATTGAACTGAAGGGCTTCATTCTGAGCTGCATCCCCAGACTTTTCAGATTTTTCATTTTAAGAGAGGGTCTAAGTTATCCATGATTTTGAATGTGCATTAAATAAGAAAAACTCACAGCTAGTACATGAAACTTGTGATTTTATCATTGCTTAGCAGGAAGCGGAATCTAATAAAAAGTCAATACAGACTCAATAATAACGTCACAACTGGTTCACAAGTATGACAGGACTCTCCAAGGGTGTGAATTGTGGAAAATGCTGCGTAAGAATTTTGTCTTTCTATCATGTAGAACTGGTAGAATTTTGAGTACTATATATCTAATTTCAGTCCAGGACTACCTCTTCTTATTTAACAAATGTGTAAATATTCACTTCCATAAATCTGTTATATGTATCATTGTAATTCAAATTCACAAAAGATCATTATCTTTTTTTTTTTTTTTTTTTGAGACAGGGTCTCGCTTTATAGTTCAGGCTGGCCCTGAGCTCACTATGTAACCCAGGCAAGCCTGGAACTCAGCAGTCCTCCTGTCTCTGCCTCCCAAGTGCTGGGATGACAGGTGTGAGCCAACAAGCCCAGCACTGTGGTATGTGGTATTGATTGCTGGTGGGCATGAGTCACCATGCCCAGCATTGTATGTGGTTACTGGGATCAAACTCAGGGCCTTGCGCTTGCAAGACAGGCGCTGGAACCACTGAGGTAAATCACTGGCCCAAAATCATTATCTTTTTCTGGGGGGGAGGCAGGGTCTTGCTTTGTAGTTCAGGCTGGCTCTGAACTCTCTATGTAGCCAGACAAGCCTCTAATTCACAGCAATCCTCCTGCCTCTGCCTCCTGAGTCCTGGGATTACAGGCATGAGCCACCATGTCTAGCACTGTAGTATGTGGTACCAGGGATCAAACTCAGGACCTGTGTTTGAGTACTCCTTTTTTTTTTTTTTTTTGAGACAGGGTCTCGCTTTGTAGTTCAGGCTGGCTCTGAGCTCATTATGTCGTCCAGGCAAGCCTTGAACTCAGCAATCCTCCTGCCTCTGCCTCCCGAGTGCTGGGATGACAGGCGTGAGCCACCACGCCTGGCCCTGGACCTGTGTTTGTCAGGCAGATGTCGGAACCACTGAACTAAATCCCCAGCCCAAGATCATTATTTTTTAAATTGATTTTATCAGTACATTTTATATTCATGTCATGATCAACTCGACATTGAGAATTTGTATCATGATATAACATGACTTAATTCTTGTTTTTTTCCCATTCGCTTGCTTACCCTACAACATCCTGTCCCATTTACATAAAATTTGCTTCCTTTTTTTACAATCAGATTTTTTCTTTCCCTTCCTTCCTTACCCCTACTCCCTTTTCCTTTGAATATTTTCTATTACCCAGTATCTATCATACATTTTAGAACTCATTTACATCTTTAGTTTCTCATGCCAGAGAAAATAACAGTATTTACACATCTATTACCTATTTATTTCACTTATGAGTATGTCCTCAAGGTACATCCATTTGAGTATGAATGACTCAAACTTATTATTCTTTATGGCAGAATAATACTCCATTTTATTAAAAAGCACATCTTGGGGCCGGAGAGTTAGCTCAGTGGTTCCGCCACCTGCCTCGCAAGCGCAAGGTCCTGAGTTTGATCCCCGGTAACCACATACAATGTTGGGTGTGGAGACACGCCCACCAACAATCAACGCCGCATACCACAATGTCGGACGTGGTGGCTCACGCCTGTAATCCCAGCACTCGGGAGGCAGAGACAGGAGGATTGCTGAGTTCGCGGTGGCTTACCTGGGCACCATAGTGAGCTCAGGGCCAGCCTGAACTACAAAGTGAGACCCTGTCTCAAAAAAGCAAAAAAAAAAAAAAGCACATCTTTATCCAGTCTCCAGTTGTGGGCATTTGGGTTGTTCCCAAGATTTAGCTATCACAAGATCATTATTTATAGACACAATAAATATTTATGTAAAGAATCCTTTTGTCCAGTTTGTTTCAAGAGCACCTATTTTGTCGTTCTATTTCATTTTTGTTATTTTGTTTTGGGGATTGAATTCAAGGTTTTGCATGTACTAGGCAAGCCCTCTACTGTTGAGCTATAGTTGTAGCCTGCAAGTTTAGATTTTTACACAGCAATTTATGAGCTAGGATTTTGATTCTTAGAAACTTGCCAGTTAAGGGCCAGGGATTTAGCTTAGTGGTTCTGGTGTCTGCCTCGCAGGCGTAAGGTCCCAAGTTTGATCCCCAGTACCATCATACCATAGTGCCATGCTGGTGCCTCATGTCTGTAATCCCAGCAATCAGTACCACACACCACAATGCTGTGTGGTGACTCACGCCTGTAATCTCAGCACTGGCCTGTAATCTCAGCACTTGGGAGGCAGAGGCCAAGGATTGCTGTGAGTTCAAGGCTTGCCTGGACTACATCGTGTGCTCAGGGCCAGCCTGAGGTACAGAGTGAGACTGTCTCAAAAAAAAAAAAAAAAGAAACTTGCCAGTTTATACCTGAATATCTTCAGCACAGTGACAATTGCTATATTCAGTTGTCATGATCATCAAATATGCTGCCAGAAAAAGTGTGTTATTTTCCAACCAATAGTAAATATGCTAATCTCAAAGCTAGGTGTGACATAAATTTGAGAGTTGCCTCATCCTGGTGACAAAGGATGCTCATAATCAAACGATCTATAAGAGTCAGGTTCACGTTGAGGTCTCACCACTTGGAAAACTGACTTCAACACTTTTAGACTGAAAGATCCTTGTCCACCTTGTGAGTCATGGTGACCATATTTTCCAGATTAAAACTCCAGATGCATGCTTGAATATTTCAACTCAGAACTTCCTCCAGCCATCATCTTTTATCTAGCTTGGGACACTGGGGCCTCATTCTCATATTTGTTGCTGTGATTATACAACTTTTTTAAAAATTTGATAGAAAAATTAGCTCTACCTTCAGACTCTCTTGACAATTCTCCTTCTAGTTTTCCCCAAACAGTTTAGCTTATCTATTAGCATAACAGAATGTTATCATGGGGCCTGTTTTCCTACCACCACCATCCCAAATCCTAACAAACAAAAGAACATTTGTTTTTTTTTTAGAGACAGGGTCTTGCTTTGTAGTTCAGGATGGCCTTGAGCTCACTATGTAGCCCAGGCAAGCCTCAAACTCAGCAATCCTCCTGTCTCTGCCTCCCGAGCGCTGGGATTACAGGTGTGAGCCACCATATCCAGCACTGTGGTATGTGGTACTGATTGCTGGTGGGCATGAGTCACCATGCCCAGCATTGTTGTATGTGGTTACTGGGATCGAACTCAGGACCTTGCGCTTTCAAGGCAAACACTGGAACCACTGAGCTAAATCTCTGGCCCAAAAAGAACATTTTCTGGTCTCACCTGTGGAAGCAATAGGTTTATGGCCTGAGCAAGTAATTGAAATTTAAAAGCCTAATTACTGGTATCCTAGTTACTATGGTCATGTAACACATTACCCTAAAGCTGACTGCTTTAAACAACAGTCTTTTATTCCGCTCATCTGTCTATGATTTTGGCTGAGCTTGCTGGGTTCAGCTTGTGTCTGCTGCCCACACCATCAGCTGGACTGTTCAGTGGGGCTGGCAGCTAAAGATGGCTCATCCTGGGCCGGAGATTTGGCTCAGTGGTTCCAGCGCCTGCTTCGCAAGCGCAAGGTCCCTGGTTCAATCCCCGGTAACCACATACAACAATACTGGGCATGGTACAACCACTGGCAATCAGTACCTCATACCACAGATGCTTGGTGGCTCCAGCCTGTAATCCCAGCACTCGGGAGGCAGAGGCAGGAGGATTGCTGAGTTCGAGGCTTGCCTGGGCTACATAGTGAGCTCAGGGCCAGCCTGAACTACAAAGCGAGACCCTGTCTCAAAAAAAAAAAAAGATGGCTCATCCCTTGGGTGCTGTTGGCGTGAGTGGGCTTCTCTGCAGGGCAGTATGGGCTTTCTCACAGCACTGTGGCTGGGTTCCAGAACCACTGCCCTGAGAAAAAGGAAGGAGAGGTGACTGGTCGCTTATGATGCACCCTGGAAAGGGTCAGGTATCCCTGCTATGTGCTATGACTCCAGAAGTCTCAGATTCAAGAGAACCGCAGACACCCTCCTGTTTTATGAGAGTAGTGTCCAGGAATTTGAAGGCTATTTTTTAACCACACAAGTGGTCTCACCCTCAAAAAAGCATCTCCTTCCTGCTCATTAGCATTCACAGAGGTTTCCTTTCATCTTCCATGCTCTTCTTTGTGGAGTGGCATAAAAATAGAAGGAAGTGTTTATAAAACGTAGTAGTTGACATTTTTTTTTTTTTTTGAGACAGAATCTCTCTTTGTAGTTCAGGCTGGCCCTGAGCTTACTATGTAGCCCAGGGAAGCCTCAAACTCAGCAATCCTCCTGCCTCTGCCTCCCACCATGCCTGGCATTGTGATGTGTGGTACTGATTGCTGGTGGGCATGAGTCACCATGCCTGGTATTGTTGTATGTGGGTACTGGGGATCAAACCAAGGACCTTTGTTTGCCAGGCAGGTGCCGGAACCACTGAGCTAAATCTCTGGCCCCAAATTTGGCATTTTTTAAACTCAAGTTGTTTTGCATGAAGCCTCTTTTATATTCTGATTTTTTAAATTGAATTATTTATTTGTATATTTTATAGTCAGCTCACAATCAAACTCAACATTGGGGAATGTGTACCAGTATATGACACAAGTTAACTCTCATTTTTACCATATTTCTATCCATCCCACAACCTCCCACCCACTATATACATGTGCTTTCTTTTTCTTTTCAAATCATATTTATTCCTTCCCCTCATTACTTTCCCCTACCACATTCCCTTTGAGTATTTCCTATTTCACAAAATCTATCATACATTCTAGATACTTACATCTACAAGTTCTCATACCAGAGAAAAGATACGGTATTTACATATCTCGTTTTGGGTGTACAGTCCTTCCCATTTCCTCAGCCACTCCCAGAATTCACTGAGATACTTATGACAGGCTACAGGCCCTGGGCCTTGTAAGGTGGAGCCATTCCCAGAGAGACCTACTTAGGAGGTTCAGTGTGACCCCACTCTGAAAATCTCCGCTGTGGCAAGACTGTATGCCAGCTCCTGGGGGCTATGAGGATGGATTCGAAGGCATCACAGTATCCCTGCCTTCTGGGAGCATGGGCATCTGGAAGGACCAGTGGTCTAGTGTCACTTTTTCTCAGAGTGTCACTGTCACCTGATTCGGTAGGCGCATGTCTGTACACTGAGTGAGCTGTTTATTCTCTCTCCCTTCCTAACCCTTGATTTCAAAACATTCTGGCCTACCATAGCCAAGCCTTGGGTTCCGTCCTCATCAAAACCTCTCCACTCTGTTTGCCTCATCTGTAAGCTAGGGAATTGAGTTCAGAACTAACAAATTATGGCCTGGAGACCAGCTCAGTGTTAGTTTTTGGAAATAAAGTCATGTGTAGCCTTTTTTTGTGTGTTTATGGTGATTCTGGTCTAGTTGTCACAGAAACCATATGGCCCACAAAACCTAAAATATTTATTATCTGTCTATAGAAAAAGTTTCAATACCTTTAATGTTTTATTTTGGGAACATGTTTACAGTACATGTAATAATGATTACATTCATTGTGGGATGTCAGTGAATGTGCATAACTATTACTGCTTTTTGAAATTTCCTTCTTTGTTTTTCTATTATCTTCCAGCTCCCTCCATCTCTTAGTCTCCTCACCTTTTCAAAAGTTCTATCTACCCATTTCCTATCTTCTAATTTTTTATTTTATTTTTTTTTGAGACAGGGTCTCGCTTTGTAGTTCAGGCTGGCCTTGAGCTCACTATGTAGCCCAGGTAAGCCTTGAACTCAGCAACCCTCCTGTCTCTGCCTCCCAAGTGCTGGGATTACAGGCGTGAGCCACCATGCCGGGCACTGTGGTATGTGGTATTGATTGTTAGTGGGCGTGAGTCTCCACGACCAGCATTGTATGTGGTTACCGGGGATCGAACTCAGGACCTTGCGCTTGCGAGGCAGGTGCCAGAACCACTGAGCTAACCCTCCGGCCCCTCTAATTTTTATTTTGCTCTTTAATTTATTTACACTTTAGATATGTTTTTTTTTTTTCGTTTTTTTTTTTAGTTTTTTGAGATAGGGTCTCACTTTGTAGTTCAGGCTGGCCCAGAGCTCACTGTATAACTCAGGCTGGTCTTGAACTTATAGCAATTCTCCTGCCTCTGCCTCCTAAGTGCTAGGATTACAGGCATGAGCTACCAAGCCTGGCTCACTTTGGATTTTTCATCTAAGAGAGACCATGTAATATTTAGGTTTGTGCATCTTACTTATTTCACTTAACCTTCTTCATAACCCCTGGTTTAAAATACAGTCGATCCTCCTTATCTGTCTTTCTTACATCCACAATTCTATCAACCATCAATTGAAAGTATTTGAAAAAGTATAATGTCTATACTAAACATGCACAGACTTTTTCCTTATTGGTGTTCTCTAAATAATATAACACAACAGCTATTTACATATCATCCACACTGTATTTGGTATTATAAATACTCTGGAGATGAAGAGATGATTTAAGTATATGAGAGTATATACTTTTTGTATGTAAATATTATCCCATTTTACATATCTGTGGGTTTTGGAATCTGCTAGGAGTCCTAGGACCCACTAGAGTTGGAATCAGGCCCCCATGCATACGAAGGGGCTGTAACAGTTTTTAAACCATTTTAGTTACAAAGTTTTCAAACAATTTCTTTTCTGTTTTTAATAATAAAAGTAATTCTTAGAGTATGTATCATGTACACTACTGTATTAAGAGTCTTAAAACCAGTAGCCTATTTAATCCTTATGAAAACACATGGGATGAAGGGCAGCACTATTTTTCACATGCTAGGGAGAAGAAAATTGAAGCAGAGTTTACTAAGAGGTTAAATAACTTGCCTCTGATTGCCAGCTAGTAAGTGACAAAGACAGAATTCAAATTCAACAGTATAGTTCCAGAGCACATACTCCTATAGTCTCCACTGTGCCACCTCTGCCCAGTGTCCTGATGAGAAAACTGGGCAGAGTGGGGCCAGCTGAGGACAACTGAGGTGGGCTTTTTGGCCAGCATTTTCCTTTTCCCTTACTTTTCTCAACAGCCTCTAGGGATGTCAGGGAATTCTGCTAAAACAGAATTCTGCTAAAACAGAACGCCATAGGCTGGGTAAATTATAAGCAAGAGAAGTTTATTTACCTTACACTTTTGAAGGCTGCAAAGTCCAAGATTGAGAGTTTGTACCTGGTAAGGGGCTTCTGCTGTGGCATCACATGGTGAGAGGGACCACCAGTCCTGAGTCCTTTTATAATCATCACCATTAATCTTTTAATAAAGATGGAACCCCCCCAGCCTAAATACTTTCCATTAAGCCCCACCTCTCAGCACTATTGCATTGAGGATTAAGTTTCCAATCTTTGCCTTTCTAGGGGGCCACATTTAGACCATAGCAGGGCTCCTAAGCTTAAGGAGAGGACATGAGTTTGCTTTGGTTTCTATGAGAGGAGTTGATCCTGGTTGCTGGGCACTCTGGCATGCCCAGTAGACAGCAGCATTCTCTGGTCATCAGGACACCAGACAAATAGAATTTCTGGATGATTATCACTATGCCTGGGGAAAAAAAAAATGAATGCTTGAGACAAAGGCTCATATTTCTTAACAGTACCTAGAAAAGAGAATATCTCAATTACTTGCAATGCCCCAGACAATATTAGTGTATAGTAAATCTATTTCGAGCCCATTTCCTGGGCTGGAGGGATGTTCCCTAGAAAAGTACTGTAATAAACAACATGGATGACTTTTACACTTTGAGTGTCACCTTCCCAGTTCTCTCCTGCCACTACCCTTAAGTCATCCTGGGACTCTTAGGAGATAAGGTGGTGGCAGATACCTGCGTAGTGTGGGCCACCGATGAGCCCATGAATTCCTTCCTATCTCAGGGTAACTGTCTTTATAAACCTCTTTCTTATGATGGGAGATCTGCAAGGATGAAATACAGCCTTTCCTGTGCTTTGGGATATGAACTTTCTAGGAAGAAGAAGGAACTTCTGCCCCTTTTATTCTTACTGCCATTTTAAAGCTGGCCTTGATCTTGGTAGTATTTTGAAGATGACTTTTATATTCATCCCTCTGAAGATGTTGGGGAAGAGTTTATTTTCTGGTGTTTTAGCTGTTCTCAACACAGTATATGTTCACCTTGGTGATATAAGAGGACTCCTGATTCCCAGGGGACCCCACCTTAGCCAGTATTTCCTCCTCTCTGACCAGACGGGGTCCTTTCTGAGAGTCACTGTTCCTGCCTTTTCTCCAGCTTTAGCTGTGTTTGGAAGGAACCTGAAGAGGTTGGGTGGGTGGACTTTTGCTAAGAGGTCCCCTCCGATGTGGTCCCTGCCCTATCTCCTCCCCAGATGTCAGCATGCATCTTCCCAGAGCCCCTTAAAATGGCTCTGGAAAGAATTCCTACTCCTTTTCAGCAGGGGCTTTGGGAGTTGGGGGAGTGGCTTTAGAAGCCTCTTGATTTCTCTTTGGCTGTCCTCAGACCACCCTTGGCACTCCCTGGTTTTATCCCGAGGGCTCTTTTTAATCTGTGCAGAGCCATCGGTTTTGAAGCTCTACCTCTGTCGCCACTCTCCCTGTGATCCTGCTGCTCCTAGGCATGACTGGAACCTAAAGATTATTCTGGAGGGAAAGTAGTTCTTCCTCCCTCCCTCCCATTCTTTTTTTTTTTTTTTTAAACAGGGTCTTGCTTTATAGTTCAGGCTGGCCCTGAGCTTAGTATGTAGGCCAGGCAAGCCTCCAGCTCAGCAATCCTGCCTCTGCCTCCTGAGTGCTGGGATTATAGGTGTGAGCCACCAGGCCCAACATTATGATATATGGTACTGATTGCTGGTGGGCGTGAGTCACCACGCCCAGTATTGTTGTATGTGGTTACCAGGGATTGAACCAGTGACCTTGTGCTTACCAGACAGGCACTGGAACCACTGAGCTAAATTTCCAGACCCTTACCATTCTTCTTTTCCTCCTGCTCCTCTTCTTCCTCCTTCATCTTGTGATATTGTGGGTGGAACACAGGTCTCGTGCCTTCTAGGCAAGCATTCTACCACTGAGCTAATCCCCAGCCATTTTTACTTTTTATTTTGAGGTAAGGTCTCACTAAACTACCCAGGCTGACCTCCAACTTGTAGTTCTTCTGCTTCAGCCTCCTGAGTGGCTGAGACTGTGGGCATGTGCCACCATTTCTGGCATGAAGGGAGTTTTTGTGGAAGTGGGTATTGTCTCTTTTCCCATGTGTTTGGCCTGTCACTTGGAATAAAGGCAGATCCTTGTGGTCCTTGGGTTGAAACTAGTCATCTTGGTATATCAACTTCATTAGATTAAGAGATGCCTTGAAGATTAGTTATACACATTTCTGGGTGTCCAGATGGGTCGTGACAGCACTTTGGGCAGTGTACATGGTCCTGCCCTGTTTCTTTCTGACATTGTTCACCAGCTGCTTCCCAGCCACCATGAACTAAGCAGCTTTGTTGCACTATGCTCTTTGGCTGTATTTCTGCCTTGGAGCCAGCTGGGTATGGACTGAATGGCCCCAAGTCATAAGCTAGATTAAACCTTTCCTCTCTTCTGAGTGTTGGGCTTTATGCCAAGCAATAGGGAAGCTAACTGATAAGGAGGTGGAGGCCCTGCTGGGGGTGGGCGTTGTTGTCATAACCTGTAATAACTCCATGTGCTGTGGACAGCCCTCCGTTTTACACTTACTACTTTAGTCCTCAACTGAGGTTCCCAAAGTCTTGCTCTCCTGTCACTGATCTGTAGACCTTTTAACCTTATTCATCTAATAATTAATGAACAGAATAAACAGGCAGTTGTGTAAAATTGAAGCTGTTTAATTTGGGGGGACTATTTTGGAAAATAGAAGCAGGGTTCTCACTGAAGTTACCTAATTAGTGTGTGGTTTCAACAACTTCACATAAATTACTGAAAACAGTGTCACCATGACATTTTAAGGCAGGAATCATCTTCCTGTCTTTGTGTGAATACAATTATACCACATTCCCTTTTCGTGGCAATTGGCTGATGTGAAGTCCTATTAAACAGTTTTATGTACTTAGTCACCTTAGGTCTTGGTTTGTTTCCTGTCCTTTTTGTTACTGATGTCACTCTCTGTATGTTATCATGATATGGAGATTTAGGCACCCATTTCCATGGATGCAAAGCTCTGTGGCTCTGCAGTGTCACTGTCCTCATTAGTGACATTATGGGCAGGGAGTATCTAGTTTTCGTTTGTTCTTCCCAGCTGCTGAGGTCTTTCCCTTCCTATCTCCCACAGGAAGCAGCTGAGGAGTCACTAGGGTTGCTGTTCCCTGAAATAGCTCCAGCTGCCACTCCCTTGTGTCATAGTTTATAAATTCCTGAGCACTTTCCTTCCTGCTCCGATGTGGGTAGGCAGACATAACTCTTGTTTCCATTTACCAAGACCCTCTGAGAGATTGAAAGTCTTGCATAGGACTTCGGAGCTAACAGTAGAAGCAGAGGCCACATGGCCCATCCCTCACCGGATGTTCCTTCACCCTCACCACAGAACCAGCTAGAGAACTAGGCACATAGCCTCTGTTTTAGTTCCCCAACTTTCGTGTGGGCATAGTAATAGTACCTACTTCCGGGCCCACTGTAAAGCCAGTGGACTGCCGCATGTTCAACACAGTGCCTGGTAAGCCATACCCATGAGCTCTTTAAGAAGAGATTGAGACTCCCACTCTACTCTGTTATGTTTCAGAAAGTTTGTGTGTGTATGTGTTTGGGGACATCACATGCCTCAGGCCCCATCCTGTAATCCGTATGAAACATTTATCTAGGTAACTATTATACAAGGTCGGCAGGCTGCTATAACACTGTGGCTTTCCTGCACTGGGTTCCTCGTGGTCTATCCTCCTGAGCTTGTGCTTTTTTATGAGCATGGGTTGGCCAGAAGGCCACATGTGAACATGAAGCTTGTAAAGCTGAATTTATTATAGTTTGTAGGAATGACATGCCCTTCAATCAGGACTCTTGGCAGGTTCTGTGGCTGTGCTAATGATGACCGGTGTTGTTTGCCCATTTCACAGACCCAGGCAGCAGGCAGAAGCATCCAGCTCCTACCTTCACCCTACTCTCTGCTTCATTAGTGAGGGCTGACAGTGGATGCAAACACCCACAGGAACAAAACCATCAATGCAGAAGAGTGTACACTATATAAGGGAAGAGGAGTCTTCACTCATTTAGGCAGTGCTTGCTATGAGGCACCAAGTGTCTTGTGCTTTGGACAGCCACTCCATTAGGTACTGGGTGGCAGAGGTGACAGCTGGGATATCACCTGTCTCTGAGGCTGTACCTCTTCTTCACAGGCCTCTTTGAGGAGCAGTTTCCTTTAGGACTTCTGCTCTTTTTCTCATCCAGAAGGAAATGATAGCTTTGGAAAGGCTGTGGAAACCCCCTTACAGTAACTCTGAGTGTGTAACATGAGAGGGGCCTTTGGAAAGCATAAAGAATGTCTGTGTCTAAATGACAATGCTTGCCAAGCCCTCCTATCAGACCTGTAATACTCCATAACTAAGCTCCCTCCCCATTTCAGCCTGGCTGGGAGATTAGATACAGACTTTAATTTTTAAAAACGCTGTGCAATAGTTTTGCACAGTCAGTGGATCAATAGTCTTATTTACTCAAGAAACTTTCTCAGCACATAGTGTTCCCAGGCAAGCCTGGAACTCAGCAATCCTCATGCCTCTGCCTTCCGAGTACTGGGATTACAGGTGTGAGCCACCATGCCCCCAGCACTGTGGTATGTGGTATTGATGGCTGGTGGGCGTGAATCACCATGCCCAGCATTGTATGTGGTTACCGGGGATAGAACTCAGGGCCTTGAGTTTGTGAGGCAGGCGCTGGAACCACTGAGCTAAATCATAGCCCCAACACATAGTGTTTTTAAACTATAACTATTTACTAATATTTTTTTCTAGGAGTGGGGCACTAGCAAGCAAACAGAAGAGACAGAAATTCTTGCCTTCGGAGTCTAGTCTTGTGGCAGGAGAAATTTTTCTTTAAAGAAAGAGCCCAGTATCATATCATAGTAACTCCTGGGGTTCATGTAGGCAATCGTTTAAGGGTCACTAGCTTTGTGACAGAAAGGTGGGATTGTGGGGGCAGTTGGGATATACAGGCCAAAAGGAAGCAGGGGCATTGCTGTTGGAACTGAAGTACTGGGTGGATGTCCAGCAGTCTCACAATGGGACAGAAGTCAGGGCAGAAGGAGCATCTGTTTGGATCGTTGAGCTTATAAATAGCTGTACCTGAATGTGTTTATTCTACTGGGGGCCTAATTTATGCAGGAATGGTCTGATACAGCAACTAAAGCTATTGGATCTTTTTGTGCCCAGGTACATAGAGCCGATTAGATGTTGTTCTAGCCCTAAAGACTAAAATATAATTGGGTAATTTATAAAGAAAACAAGGGGAAAGTGTATTGAAAGCCACCTTCTGTGGTTAGAGAAAGAAGCCCAGCAGAGGCTTCCTGGAGGAGGTAGTTTCCTGGTGGGAGTTGGTGATGGGATATGTGTTAGTTTTGCATTACTATAATGAAACACCAGGCAACTTTGTAAAGGAAAGAGATTTTTTTGACAAGGTCTCGCTCTGTACCTCAGGCTGGCCCTGAGCTCACTATGGAGTCCAGGCAAGCCTCAAACTCAGTAATCCTCCTGCCTCTGCCTCCTAAGTGCTGGGATTACAGGCGTGAGCCACCATGCCTGGCACTGTGGTGTGTGTTACTGATTGGTGGTGAGCATGAATCACCACTCCCAGTTTTGTTGTATGTGGTTACCAGGGACCTTGCGCTTGCTGGGCAGGTGCCAGAACCACTGAGCTAAATCTCCGGCTTAAAAAGAGATTTCTTTAGCTCATAGTTTGGTGGGCATCAGTTCGGCTCTGGTGAGGACATCATGATGAATGAGAGATGCACATGGGAGATAAAAGTTCACAGTGGCAAGCAGGAAATCCAAGAGACAGGAGGGCATAATCCCCAATTATGGAACACCCCCCCAACCCATTTAAGGATTTCCTGCTAGGCCCCACTTCCTAAAGATCCCATCTCCCAGCAACACTGCACCAGGACCAAGGTCTCAACACATTTTGAGGGGAAAAAAATTCAAGCCCTCTCCAAACTATGTGTTATGGTGTGTGTCCAGATGCACCCCCAAAGCCTCATGTGGTCATAATGGGGGCTTTTCAGAGGTGGCTGGATCTAGAGTGCATGGCACTAGGATGAAGGGTGTGTTATTACTCAATCAGTCCACTGGTTTGGGATTGAGGGTGTGCGTAGTCTGCATAAAATATAAGGGACAGAAAGAGGGCTAATGCGCTCTCACCTGCCTGCTTGCTGTGGACTATTTCTCCTTTCCAATGCCCCACTGCCATGGGACTCTGCCTTGGAGCCAGCCAACTGTGGACTGAAACCTCTACAAACTGAGCTAAATAAACCTTTCCTCCTTTAACTTTGGTTGTCAGGTATTTTGTCTCAGCAACGGAAGGCAGCTATGCTCACCACTATACCAGCAATGCCACACTTGTCTCAGCAATGGGAAGAGTAACCAGCTTATCGTGGAAGGAGAGATGAGGGACGGGGCAGTATAGACCAGCAGGGTTGACACCTGGGAGCCACTGATGCTTGTGCAGCAGAGCAGTGCCCTGGCAATGCCAGTGTTTTCCAGGGTTTATGGTGACAGTGGTGTGGGGAGAAAGCACAGGAAGAGGGGGAAGGAGCACTTAGTGTGTCTGCAGAGAAACAGGGTCCTTCCTAGAAAGTAATGAATGAATCACTCACTTTCTGAGTTTCAATTTATAAGTGAAAATAGAAAATGAAAGTAAGATTTCTGGTTCTGGCTATTTCACAAACTTGTTAACTTTAACAAATTGAGTGTTTCTTTAAAAATATATGAGATGATGCTTTTTAAAAAAAATTGAAATGTTAATTTAGGAAGAAATCTAGCCTATTGGTGTGAGGGTCTCCTTATCACACTAATATCCTGTACCATAGAGAAAGTGAGGAGAGAAAGAAAAGGCTCATTT
This sequence comes from Thryonomys swinderianus, assembly GCA_004025085.1. Lineage (NCBI taxonomy): Eukaryota > Metazoa > Chordata > Mammalia > Rodentia > Thryonomyidae > Thryonomys > Thryonomys swinderianus. The sequence goes on from PVIC010010680.1 coordinate 37,929, forward strand.
TCTTGGGGGCAAATGACAGCATCCAAACAGCAGAGACCAGAAAGGATGGCAATGAAATAACCCTGGGAGGTAGGAAAACAGATTGGGAATCTGTGCCTCGAGCTACAGCTATAGCTCCTCCTCAAGGCCACGGCTAACCATGGTACAGGCAGGCCACTGAAGTAGTGCACAGAGAGCATCATTCTGCATTCTTGTGCCTCAGACCTCCATGACAAAGACCAGATGGGCTGGCTCAAACTAAAGACATTTGTTCCTCACAGTTCTGGAGGCTGCAGTCCAAGATGAAGATATGTGGGGGACTGGTTTCTCCAACAAGAGGGTTCTCTTGTTGGCTTGTTGATGACCATCTTCTCCCAGTGTTGTTGCATGGTTGTCCCTCTGCCTGTTTCTGTGTCCTCTGTCCTTTTCTTACAGAGACACCACCATGTTGGATTGGGGCCCATGCCCTGACCTCATTTTACCTTCAGTACTTCTTTCTAGGTTCTTTCTCCAAATTCAGTCATGTTCTGAAGTATTTCACTGGTAAGTGTGGATCCTTGATGTAGTACAAATGAAAATTAAAACTAACGCATCATTTTTCAGGAGACAGTTTTAATTGGAAAGGAAGACAAAATGGTAAGGGATATCAGTTTACAAAGTGACAAAGATCAGGCCTCCCCTTAACAAAGAAAGAAAAAATTTAAAAACCTGGAAAGAGCCAGGCATGGTGGCTCACGCCTGTAATCCCAGCACTCAGGAGGCAGAGACAGGAGGATTGCTGAGTTTGAGGCTTGCCTGGGCTACATAGTGAGCTCAGGGCCAGCCTGAACTACAAAGCGAGACCCTGTCTCAAAAAAAAAAAAAAAAACCTGGAAAGAACCCCAGCTAGAGCAGCTGGAGGATGTATATTCTCATGTGTTGTGCACCTACAGAGCCACAACGCCCCCTTTCCAGGATTAGGTGGCAAGCTGGGGCTGCATTCGTTATAACTCTGTCCTGGCTGCATAGTTCTGAAATCCTCGTGGCTTGAGAGGCAGTTTTTTCCATTTCCATGAAATAATTGTCTCTGATGGTTTCAGTCACGTGGGGCTCTGTTTTCCCTGGAATACAGATGATTGCAGGTTTAGGTTAATGGCTGGAGACTCATGGACATTGCTGAACATCCTGGTAAACTATTATCCTGGTGGCCTCCATTTTAAAATGCGATCAGAGAAGCTACACTCCCTAAATGACAAACCTGCAAGCAGAGCTGAGAGGGCTTTGACCCACAGTTCCACAAAGTGAAGGTCAAACTCTGTTTTTGTTTTTGGTTTTTGAGACAGGGTCTCACTTTGTAGCTCAGGCTGGCCCTGAGCTCACTATGTAGCCCAGGCAAGCCTCGAACTCAGCAATCCTCCTGCCTCTGTCTCCCAAGTGCTGGGATTACAAGTGTGAGCCACCATGCCCAGCACTGTAGTATGTGGCACTGATTGCTGGTGGACATGAGTCACCACACCCATCATTGTTGTATGTGACTACCAGGATTGAACTCAGGGCCTTGGGCTTGCTAGGCAGGCACCAGAACCACTGAGCTAAATCTCTGGCCCCAAACTTTGTTCTTTTGTTGCATTCTTAATTACCTATTAGTCATCTGTAGGCTCAAGGCTCAAGTGAAGAGTCACAGGTTTTACACAACAAAATAAAATAAGCAAACCAAAAAACCCAACACTTTTAATCTCTGGCTGCTTTAGGAGAGAATATGAATCAAGCTTTTGATGAATAACAGTTTAAGGGCCCAGGATTTGGCCTAGTCCCTGTCTCTATGGTGGTCTCTGACTATGCTGTGACTATCAATCCTGAGGATTAGGACTGCAACAAATGATTAGGGGGACATAGTTCAGCCTGGAATACATTCTTTTAAGGTTCCCATAATATACTCAGTTTGGGGCAGAAAACTATGCTCATAAAGGAGAAGAGGTGATCGTGGTTGTGATCTGGCACACATGGGACCAGTGAGAAGTAGGACAGGCTAAGCATAGGTGACAGAATGATTCACTGTGCCCAACAAACTTGGATTAGAGTTACTCAAATACATTTCATAAATTGAAAGCAAAACCCCTGGATTTCCAAAAAGTGCGATGAACTTGTTTTATAAGAGATTTTACAACAGGTTTCCTTTAAGTATTCAACCTCACTAGTATTCTTGCAAACTGATTTGATTTAATGCCAAGTGATTAAAGTACTACATTTTTGGAGCCCAACCATTAAAACCAGAAGAGATGGCCTATAAGTAAGGTGGTACTGAGCCTTCCTCCTCCAAAGACTAGCTCAATTCACTGTGGTAGATGAAGAAAGCAACAGAAGCAAATGAACTGAATCTCCAGTGCCTTCTCTTTTCATGTCTAGGTTAAAGTGTGTAGGGAGAGAGCAAGTCTTCGGGGAGCACTGGCCACCTGGCCCCCTAGGATCCCTAGGCATCCTTCCTATATTGTCCTAGGAACCTGCTTTGGTTTCTGTCTATGCTGGCAGTAATGAAATCTCATCCCTCTTTATCTCTATTTTGGAGAGAAGTGACATTGGTCTTCTCAGTTAGAGGACAAGGAGATACAGACAAGTGCATGTTGAGTATCTCCCAAACCTCATATTAACAATTTCAGCCTAAAACATTTTATTCCCAGAGCTGTAAACACATGTCACATTGATGGATTAATTTCCGGCCCTCTCTGTAATTTCTTGCCCTGTGCCAAGGAGGGGCAGAGATCCAGAGGAGGCTTTTCAAAGTGAAGTACACAATACCCAGCCCAGGCTGAGGAGAAGTGAAAGGGACGACACACCTAACCAGGAAGGGCACATATGGCCAGTTGGTAGGAAAGCATGACCCAATTCTCAAATGGTCAAAGCTGATGGTTCCTGGGAGGAAAAACACATGTCTTTTGGGGCTGAGGAAGTAGAAATAATGAAGCCCTGTTACTTAGGTGTTAGATTCTGGGTCCTGTCCTTCCATCATCAGTACTCACTGAGAACCTGCTGCACACCGAGAGCTGCATGTGGATGAGGGCAACGTGATCTCTTCTGTGGCCAGAGAGAGTTTCTAGCATGGAGGACTTAATTCTTCTTTGAGTAAAAGCACAGACTAGCAGGGGAGATGCATACATTCACAGAGTGAGCTGGGCATGCAGGATGGGGAGTGGCATAGGGCACTGGGAAGTTCCTGGAGGCTACCTGGTGCAGTCAGTGAAGGTTTCTTAGGGAAGGGTTGAGTACATTGAGACCTAAACCACAGGCTACAGGAGCATAGGAAAAGGAGTAAGGCAGGAGAAATATAGGCCAAGTCTTGGAGGTGAGAAAGTGCAGGTCATGGGGTATTCAGGAACTTATGAGAACATAGACGTTGGGAAAGGTAGGGAAGTGAGGAATAGGGCTGGAGAGTTGAGAAGGGCCAGAATAAGAAGGCCACACACGTGGTGGGAAGGAAGTCAGGCCTTGTCCTGGGATTTTAAGTGCATTTGGGAGCAGGTCCCTGGGCTAGAGAGACTGCAACCCCTTTTCCCCTATTCGTGGTGCTCTGGACTTGGCTTGGGCAGGAGGCCGTGACTACTAAGAAGGCTCATTTAAATTCCTTACTGGCAGCTAGGCTGAAAGATTTGTCCTTTGCTGCTAATATAAGGTTTGTATTACCTCCTCATCCTTCACACTGAGCTGCTGGTTATTTTCTGGGCAGTGGCTACCTCTGTGCCCCTTCATGGCGACATGGGTTTTTTTTCAGAGCTGAAAGCCTTCAATGATGGGGTTTGTGCACCAATTCATAGGAACCAGCCATGTGCATTTGTTAGTGACAGAGACCAGAAGATAGTGATGACTTTTCTACCTGGAGGTAGGCTGGCCAAAGCTGGGGCATTGGTTTCATTGGACATGACTGTTTTTCTCCGGGTCACATCTTGGTCCAGTATAGTTGCTCAAGTACAAGCCATTATGCCCACATTCTGAGAAGAATGTATATTTTGACTTTGTGGAGTGAAATACATTGTAGACATTTATAAGTCCATTTGTTCAAAAATTTAATTCAGTTCAAGTATTTCATTATTGATTTCTTTTGTCCAGTCGATCTATTTGTGACCATTGGATATTGAAGGTCCCTTACTACTATTCCCTTTTGGATGTAATAATAATAATAATTATTATTATTATTATTATTTTGGAGACAGGGTCTCGCTTTGTAGTTCAGGCTGGCCCTGAGCTCATTATGTAGCCCAGGCAAGCCACTGCGAACTCAGCAATCCTCCTGTCTCTGCCTCCTGAGTGCTGGGATTACAGGCGTGAGCCACCACGTCCTGGCACTGTGGTATGTGGTATTGATTGCTGGTGGGTGTGAGTCACCACGCCCAGCATTCTATCTGGCCATGAGGATCAAACTCAGGACCTTGCACTTGCGAGGCAGGCGCTGGAACCACTGAGCTAAATCTCCGGCCCAGGATGTAATAATTATTTTTTAGAAATTTTGTGACTGAAGTTTTTCAAAAGATGTAAACCTGGACTAATATAATGACTTCTGTGTGTCCATCAATCAGCTTCCTCAGATTCTCTCTCAAGGTCAAGCTCACTACTTTTCCTTTACCACTGGTTGAAGAAAATCACTGACATCATATTGTTTTACTCATAAATAATTCAGTGTTTACTTTGGTAAAAAGAGAACTCCTATAAAAAAGAATAGGCAATAACAATAGGAAGCGCTTTTAATAATACTTGTTTCTCTTTTGAATACTTCTTCATGAGGTACAGGGAATACTGTATGTTCTTATTTTCTTTTTTTTTTTTTTTTTTTTTTTTTTTTTTTTTTTTTTTTTTTTTTTTTTTTTTTTGCTTTTTGGAGACAGGGTCTCGCTTTGTAGTTCAGGCTGGCCCTGAGCTCACTATGGTGCCCAGGCAAGCCGCCACGAACTCAGCAATCCTCCCATCTCTGCCTCCCGAGTGCTGGGATTACAGGCGTGAGCCACCACGCCCAGCATTATATGTGGTAACC
>PVIC010010681.1:0-42889 GCA_004025085.1 Thryonomys swinderianus
AGTAATTATAATGGTACACATTTGAAATTTTTAAGCATACTCATAATTTAGTTAAAATTATACACATATGTATGCATACTTTCACACATGTACACTTTCACATGTTTCATAAGGAAATTTAAACCTTAGATTGCAAACTTTGGAGTCTGGAAGATCAGGCTTCATATTCACCTTTATAGCCAGAGTTTATTTGGTACTTTGATTAAGTATATGGCTTTAGCTATTTTCTTAGTCCTGTTTAGCCCCATTTATTCAAATTGGACAGTAGGAATGAAAACATCTTCCAGAGCTGGTATAAGTAGTAGTAGACATCAGAGACACAATCTCTCATCACACTGTCTGGAAGCTACAACATATGTAGAGAACAGTAACTGGTGTGTGTGTGTGTGTGTGTGCGCATACCCAAGCTTGTGTGTGTGACTCATACAGAATGGTAATTTTAATAACAATGTATGACCTGAGTAGAGCTAAGTCTCAGGTTGGGCATAGAGAAGTTTATGGATCCTGAGTCTAAGACATAAGTGGACTAAACAATCCACCAAAAACACTTCTTCCTTTCTTTCTGGAGAGCTTCAGAGACACAGTCCACTCTGAAACTCTGCTCCGTGAAGTATGAATTTCTTCTGTGCTCAGACATGTGCACTACGTCCCATACTCAGCAGATGGCCAGCTCTTTCCACACAGCTCAGCTTTGTACAAAAGCCCTGGGCACAAGAGAGAGGATGTCACCATGGTTACTCTTCTTCAGTCCCTGTCCTTCTCTGTATGGACAGTGAAGATTAAATGGACTCTCAGTAGACATTAAACGCAAACTATCCACTCAGTATCACTGATGCTGATGAAGGTTTCTACTCAAAGGTGTCAGTTTCCTCATGCTAACAGAATACTGCAGAGTAAGGAGGCAGAGATAATTACTTGATTTCAGAAGTCCTTTATCCACTTGGGCAGTGAAGACATCAAGTTTTCGTTGTGCTTGCATACAATTCATCTCACAGCACGTGCCGAATCTCTAACACTTGAAAGAATTTTCATTGCACAGAAATGTGGTGAAATATGTGAATAGGAACTATATGATATATCCTGAACATACTTGTAAAATACAACTCTCTTTATAAAGTCTTTTTCCTCCTTTCCCCACGATATTCCTCCTGTCAAATGGAATAGGTAGGTCTCCTATTTCTTGCTTCAGCTGGTCCAGGGCCCTTTGGAATTGCAAGGCATTTGTATGTATGTGGATTCTTGTTATAGGCATGTTCATTACAGAGTTCACAAAATTATCCTTGTGTAGATGTCTTCATTACACAAAAAATTCAACAAAAATATTGTTATAAAATTAGTTTCTGTCAAGGTGTCTACCTCATTTCCTTCCATCTTGTCAAAATAATACTGTATTGTTGCTGTTTAGACTGTCACTGATTTTATAAAATATTTTGAGCACTCACATCTTAATGAAAATACAATGCATATCACCTGCAAAATGAAATTGTCATCCTTTGAAAGCTGCATAACATCATGAAGTTAACAAAAGTGAGAGGAAGGATGGCAGAAATCACATCCAAAGCCGGGGCAAGTGAGAATTTGTAAGAGTTAGATCAATTAACAATGGAAAAAGAGAAAATCAACATGGAAGATGATTAAAAGCTTCAAAAAAGAAATATTTGAATATCAAAGGATTAAGAGAAGCCTCGGGGAAAAATGATGAATCTCTCAAATATTTTTACAAAAATTACCTTTCCTCCTAATCATGATGTGAAAGTGAAATGCGAAGTGAAGGATCTCATTTCATTTGATCATACAATTTTGTCAGAAAAATTACTGTTAAAAATCAAGACCTGGCTCATTTTCTCATCATTTCGTGAATTAGCATGCAGTTAAATTATCAAATAAATTCCAACTATAGAAGCAAAAATAAACTTCAATTCATGCATTTGAGTTTCATTTGCCACACTGAATTTCTTGCATGCTTCTCCCTGGAATTATGTTTCTATTTGAGAATGAGTCACTCCAGGTGAATCTGATTTTGAAGAAGCAGGCATGTGGTAATTAAGGGAGTTAGGACTGTACACTTGCATACAGTTTTCACTGTGCCTCATGCCAGGATGCTGGGCTTTGGATTCCAGTTTTTCTTCTCACTGTGTAAGGAGGGAAAACTCTTCAGCATCTCTATGCCTAAGGTTCTTCACACTGACTGAAAGACAGTTAATGATGGCCTTGTTTGAGAAGCAAACGGGCAGCAAGGCTGAGGTATTTTATGCTTCTTTTGCTTTTAGATGTGACCTCCACTCTGTGTGTGTTTTGAGGTCCGTGCTTTCTAAGTAGAGATCATTGAATTCATTTCTCTTAGGACTCTGCTTGTAGAAACAGTGACCTTCTCCTCCTGTTCTTCTTAATTATACTCACGTTTACTCTTCAATTGTATTCAAAAGATTTCCCTGATCATTTTTCATTCTACCCAAGGTTAGGTGGCCCTTCATCATGATCCTTATAAAATTAGTGAATACTGTAGTTCTATAACTTCTGTAAGTCATTCGTTGCTTCCTATTATTTTCCCATGTCTGCTTCAGAGATACACCTTTCAGCTGTGAAGAAGGAAGAAGCACATTACACACACATGCACACACACACACACACACACTCTCTCTTTCTCTCTCTTACACACACGCATATATCCTGCTTTTTCACTGAGCTCATGAGGACTAAGAAGGACTAGAAAAACATGCTGGAGATCGACTTGGCTGTAAATTATAGGTACTCAAATTCCTTGTCCCTTTGTTTTAGAATGCCTTCTGTGAACCACTACACCCCACAACTCCCAAGTTAGGCCATGTTTATTGCACTGAACCCATTGTCCGAGGACACCAGACAGTATGAGTATGTCTTATTGTAGGGCATAAGCTATACTATTTGCTGCCTAGATTCATGTTTATCATGGGAGTGGTGGTTTCATTTGTAACAGCTTTCTGAATTTTGTAAGATTCTACTGATGCACAACATGGTAGATGTGAAAGATATAAGAGCAAAGCTACTGATGATATGGGTTTTGAAAACCTACTGGACTTAGAAACCTACTGCTGGTACATATTAGCAGGCTAGCCTTGGGCAAATTATATAATTACATTCTGATTTCATCTTCTCACCTGTAAAATATGAAGTATTTCTTACCTAAAGATACTATGGTAAGAATTTAATGCATTAATATACATGTGAAGTTCTAAGATAGTGTCCGATGCATACTGGATTAAATGCTATATGGATTAATATGATTATTCTATAATATTTCTTTTGGAATCCCCCAATACACAGCTAGTTTCCTCACACTGTCATCTAGCTGTGGTCATTCCTTTCCAGTTTTCTCAGAAAAGGGAAGGTTTGGGATTCCTGGACCATTCCTAAATTTTTTTTTCTTAGTATAGTCTTCCATTTTTTTTTTTTTTTTTTGAGACAGGGTCTCGCTTTGTAGTTCAGGCTGGCTCTGAGCTCACTATGTAGCCCAGGCAAGCCTTGAACTCAGCAATCCTCCTGTCTCTGCCTCCCGAGTGCTGGGATTACAGGCGTGAGCCACCACACCCGGCACTGTGGTATGCGGTATTGATTGCTGGTGGGCGTGAGTCTCCACGCCCAGCATTGTATGTGGTTACCAGGGATCGAACCCAGGACCTTGCGCTTGCGAGGCAGGCGCCGGAACCACTGAGCTAACCCTCCGGCCCTAGTCTTCCATTTTCTAGCATTCCTGTTTCTGGTTTTTCATTTGGCTTTGCAAGCTTTCCTGTATAATGATAAGAACATAATTAACAGGACAATTTCTCTGTGGCATTTTGGGTATTTATTATGAAATTTATTATGAAACAAGCAAACAAAGAAAAGACTGCCACAAAACACCACTAGAGCATTGCTCTTTCCAGTTTTAAACATATCTGTTAATGTATACTGCCCCTCACCTTTGTGTGTGACTTAGACATAAATTGTGGCTTTTTTGAAGGCTTTAAATTTAGATACAAATCAAATGTTCTCTTGAGTTCTTCCTTGCTTTGGCTATTCGATCTTATTTGGATAAGAATATTCGATCTTATTTGTGTCATTTTTAATAATTAGTGAAAATGTAAGATCTGCCTCATCTGCTTTGTCTGATCTTGAATTTCCATATAGAATTTTAAGATCCTCTGATTTTAATCATTTGTATTTTCCATGTCATTATCTTTTGATCAGACTTACATTCTCAGTGGAATAAAATAGAACAGAATGAGTTAGTAGAGTGAAGACTATATCTATCTTTGAAATTGCACACACCCTCCCACTGATTTCTATATAATCATGCACCACACAATGACAAAATTGTGCTTCTCAGAGTGTATCGTCATCCTTAGGCAATACACAGCCATATAGAGCTTTAGGTTGAGCCACATGAGGGAAACAATAACTATTTTTGACCTATATAAATAGTGTTCTCTTACACTTCCCCGTAATATTTCTCTTAATAAGTGTCTGTTTCATTGAAAACAGCCACGAGTCTGACGTTTTAGGAATGAAAGAGGGAATAGGTTGTTTCTTCTTTAAAAATCAAAATGACGTTCCTCCACTTTCTCTGCTTGTCAACAGCAGCTGTTCTTTCAACAAATATTGCACCTGTCTGCCTTGAACCTACCATGACAGCGACTTGAGGCCTGGAAGTCTGTTATTTCTAATGGCATTTCATGTTTAATTTACTACACGATTCTCCATTACTGCTTTCCTGATGAAGTGTATAGTATAAAATGAATATTTGTTAAAGATTTCCCAATATTTTTTTTTCGATTTGATAGCTACTCAGAAATCTGCAGAGGCATCTGAGTGGAAAAAAAAAAATCCAAAATGAAGAAATGTGCATCATTAAGGATGTTTTCTTCTTATTCATTTGTTTTCCTCCTCTTCTGCTTCACAGAAACACAGTGGCCTTATTTTTCAAATAGGCTTTCACTTAAAAAACAGATAAGAAGGATTCAGTTCACTTCCACAAATACTGGGAATCTAGCACCAGTCAGGCTGGTGATAAAACGTGAGAAAATAATCAAGTTGCCTGCCTCCAAAGAGCTGTGCACAGTGAGGGCAAAATCCAGAAGCATTTTTCAGCGCCACGTGATGGGTACTTCACTTCCACTTTTTCACAGAAGTCCGTCCTTCCTTTTGATAAATAGGCACCTTCCACGGTCCTTCTGTGTTATTTGGTTATTTTTAAATGAAACAAACGGTGTGACTAAAGGCCTAGCTGGCAGAGTTTCTATTGAAGTGCATCTTTCAAATGGACTCTGTCAAGGTCTCTGAAAATCAGCCCCCTTCTTCTGTCCTCCACTTTCTGGCAAATCCTGTTAAGTCAGATAAACCCACGGAGTTATAGGAGCCTTTTCAGGTGATATAGAGATATATAAAATATCACATTAAGAATAGAGATGATCATTCTCAAATGAGAAGGGGATTGAGGTGGACGAATGTGGGAAAAACGGAATAAAAATAAAATGAAGATGTGTTATATAGAGGTATCAACTCCCCATAAGGGGTAGGAACATTAGGTAGTGCAAACAGGTACCGATAAAAAAAAATATATCAGAAAGACTAAACTCTGGAACAAATGGTACCACATCTGTTTCCATCTACCTTTTGCTCTCTTTAAGCAGATCGCCCACCTACATGGTTTTGCTTTTGAAAATTTAAGAGCAGAGTTGCTCAGAGTTTAATACATCCTGCACACCATATTATATTGAATTTGATATTAAATATGAAGGAAATAGAATCTCAAAGAACTACAGTTTATCTAAATTTAGGACCTAGGAATATGACTAAATATTTTATATGTAGTCCTTGTCCCATGCCCTCAGACATACAGTCCCTGCAGTCTTCCTCCGTCCCCTTACTGTGACTTTATCATCTGTTTCCTATTCTAATTTTCCTTAATGCATAAACACTACAGTTTTTATCATCACCATTAGTATAGGTGTTGTCTCTGCCTCTGTCTCACAGCCTATAAACATTACCTTGTCATTGTGAAGTAAGAGTTCAGGACTTGGGTGCTTTTGTCTGTCTTTTTTTGTGTGGGTCTCTGCCCCTCCCATTAATCGCTATTTCTCCTCCACCCATAGTACCCACAATGGGAAGAACCAATAGCATAAAGAGAATAAAGACGAAGAAATTCTCATGAATTGCTCAGTGAAAAAGTTGTAACAGGCTATTTATAACTGTAGAGCTGAAGGCGATATATAGAATTTGACAGTGGAATTGTATTTGTAGCATTTTGGGGCTTTTTCTGAACTAGTCAAGAATAGAACTGATCTGTATAAAGAAAAACCTTCATTGACAGAATTGCTAGTCAGAGAACTTTTGGAATATTTTCACAAATAGCTATAGAGGACAACACATTGAATCTGGTTCTAGAGATAGATTGGGAGTCCTAGGGACAAGGATAATATGAGAGAGGAAGAGAAAGAAGGAGCCAAAAAATAAGATTCTTTTTCAACTATCCACTTCCACAGTCCTTCACACTCCACTGTACTAATCATGGCTACTATCTCATTCAGTTTTTGCAATCAACTTAAAACATATCATTTTGTTCATATTATATTGTTTAAATAGTTAGGGTAGAGTGGCAGCTGACAGCCAGCAGTCTCCCTGGCAGTGATAAAAATGCAAAACAAATACTTCTTCAATCACTCTGTAAATACTTGTTGGCCACTGAGTTTCAAGTTGGCAGGAAACAGGAGCAGACATAAGATAAAAGTTTCTACCCTTTTATGCTGACAATCTATTATGAATCGGGGTGAAAGAATCACGAACATTTCTTTTTTTTTCCTTTGTCCTATCAGATCTGACTTCAAACCTATAGATAGTAGCCCTAGAACTGTTTGCCGAGTTGTGAGAATCAAAAAAAAACAAAACAAAAAAAAAAAAAACAAACCTACTTTGAAAGTTGGGACCAACTAGAAGGGAAAAATCTATTGATTTCAATCTATATAGGCTGAACAGAGCTCTCAGTCTTTATCTGAATTATGTATCATTAAATGTAATTAGAAGTGCTGGTAAACATAACATTCTTATGTATAAAAAAAGATTTCTATTGTTACAGGGAAAAAGTGTAGTTGCATGGAGAGACTCTTCAGTTCTCTTCAGAAAGCCATGGATGAGGAGTGTAAAATTATAAAGATCAAAGAGCGAAATCCAAATGTCCCTGTCTTCCTAAGTATGGCGATAAAAATAGCATCTGAAGGACTAATCTTTCAAACCCAAACTCATAATAATGCAAACGTCTCCCCAGGACACAAGTTCACTTTAAAAAAAGATATTTCAAAAAATATGTCCTTTGACTTTTTCTGAGGTGGTTTATGGGGGGTGGTTGGCAGTCAAAACAAATAAGAGAATCAACATGTAAGGTTATTTAAAAAGACATTTGAAAAAAGGCAGATAGAACAGGTACATTCCAGCACTTGAGTTGAGAATATTAGAGTGCAGCAACAATTAGTTTATTTTCTGCACCTAAATTATAATGAGAAATATTTTAAATTATACAATATTAGAAGACATATAAATCCATCTATTCAGAAAATTTTTACTGAACCTTACCCTGGGCAATAATATTTATATAACCAATATTTTAAAATGGATTTTATTGGTACATTTTATATACGCATCATGATTACATTCAACATTGAAGGTTTGTACTAATACATGACACATCTTGATTTAAAGCCAAAAAAATATATCAACCGGTGCACTTTATCTATAACCAGACCTCTGCAAGAGATGATGCAAATTAATGCAAATATTTCTTATGGGTGGTCAAAAACTGCCTATCAGTAAAGACAGAGAATGTGACATTACATCCCTTGTACTGTCTCCCTCCCATGGGCAGCGTTTGACAAGAACTTTGGAAAAGGACCGAATCCTTCCCAGATTCCTCTGAAATGACTTAGCCAATGCTTGATTTGCTGCTATTTCAGGATATTTATATAAAAGATGTTGTGTCAAGTCTTTTGCTCTTGCATTCAAAACCCAACTTTGAGAGTCAAAAGCCAAGCAAGGAATGGTAATAATTAATATCTGTAGCACAGTTACCAGTGTGGAAGGTGTGCTTTTATCTACAAGGGAGGCAAGTCAGCAGCCATCATTCCTGCTCTAGTGTGATGGGAAAGAGGATTTATCAGAAGGCTAAACTGCCTCCTTTTATCCATTTCCTTTGCAATGTGACTTCACAACCTCTCCTATGAAGAGATGGAGTCCGTTCCTTTACTGCTCCAATACCGTTGGTCTTCGGATTGACAAACACAGTATGGTGGAAATGACTGTGTTGGTTCTAAGCTCAGATGCTCTGCTGGGCTTCTTAGACCTCTGCTGCTGCCCAGTGAAAAGCTAGTGGGGCTAAGTGACCTGGGGGAGATGACACAACCCCGGCCTGAACATCCCCATCGCCAACAGCCAGCCAGGCTCCAGGAGAAGAGGAGCCTATGTCGCCTGCAGTTTACTACTCAGATGCGAAGCAGCCCGGCCAATAGCAGGCTTGCTCAGCTGATCATACCTGGGTTTGCTGGCCAATGGGATTTCGTGTTAGATAAATGCTGGCTGATTTCTAACCTTCGACTGGTTTGTTTTCCAGCTATTTTAGTCTCTTGCGTTAGAAAGTCACCAGTCATAGCAACTTATATAGGCACAGTACTTTAGTGTTTCTATTTTGTGCTTATTACATCAATCACCTCCTGTCCTAAGTTCCTTTATTATACAAAAATAGAGAGAGAAACTTGTGAAGCTTAAGGCAAACATGAACACTAGACACACACATTAAAACTCCATCCTTGATCTTTCAATTGCAAGGCTTCACAACCGGTTTTCTTTGCATCCTACCCAGAGAGAAATTTCAGACGTTTTCTTTTTCCTGTCCTTCCATAAAATTTTAATATCACAAATATTCTAAATATGTGTCTTTTCAGTATGTAAATCCATGCAATAAACAAGAGCAATAATTTCTTTTTCTCTTTGTGAAAATCAAGATTTGGTCCCTTCAGGGAGCATATTGTTTTGCTGTGGAGAAGAATGCATGCTCCGGAGGGACCAGGACAGACAGAAATTTGTGTATTGGCCCAGGAGTCACGGAAAGACTCACACCGGGTAACATAGTCTCCAAGCTGCAGGCCCTGAAGGTTTACCCGGGACACTTGGCTGCAAGCTGATCCCTTTCGTTTTTCTACCAGAGTGCCTGGGTTCAAATGTGTTTTTAGTCTAAGGTCGCGTAAATTGAATCATCTATCTTTACAACTCTGGGGTGAAAAGCGACTAATTAAACAGCTTGTAGTTGTTATAGTGAAAGAGGGGAAGCTCTATAAATGCTTAATCATCACGTTGACAGCACCGGAAGATGCGATTTGCTTCTGTGTGTACAGAGAATCTTCTTCAGGTGAACAGAATTCATTCTCTAGGGCCATCCATCCAGCCTCTCACTAAACTCACTCCCGCTGCATTTCTTTAAGGATTTATAAGATGGGGGGGGGGAACAGCGAGGAGACAGATGCAAACATTCCCTTGACACAGTGTTCACACTATGAGGACTAAAAGCACGGAGGGGAGCCAGAGACGGGAAGACGGGAAAAGATGAAATGTGTACGTGTCACTAATCACCACATTCGACTTTAGAAGCACTCTTTGTGAGGAAAAAGGTATTCGCAGAAAGAGAGCTGACAGAGACATGCGAAACCACCGCGAACCGAAAAGCAGCACCGCAGCGTCTGCCTGAGGAAACGCGACGGTGTCGGTGATTAAACTCCGGGCAGCTTGAGGCCTAAGCGGAGTTGTCCCGGTGCAGTCAATTTAACCTGACCTTGGCGCCTGGAGCTATTCTGCCTATGCACAGGCCCGGAGCCAGAGGGAGGGGCTTAGGAGTACGAGGTAAAAGCACCCCAGTACCCTCTGCATGCCAGGGTGGTTCAGTGTCAGGCACCTCAGCCTGGGACGGATCACCAAGCCATGAGGAGAACATTTCCCAACTGATTCCTTCCCGGACGCTCCTATGTCTTGGTTGGAAGAGCCTCTGTCTTCTCACTCACTTTGTACGTACAAAATATGTATCTGTTCGTACGGAGCGAACACAGAAGTCATCTCAGGCCTGGCTGCTGTGTTAGAGAAGGGGAGATTGAGGCGTCAAAGCTGGAGTGCTTTTCCCCAAGGCCCCGGTGAGCCGGAAGCAGAGCCTGTCTCCTAGTGCTCTTCGGACCACGCTGATCACATTGCTCTGAGGCAGCGACAAGCTCCCTCCCAACAGCACAGCTGCTTCAGGGAAGCAAACGCGAAGATGGCCCTTCTGTGATTCCCTGTCGCCTGTTTTCTGTCCGGGTTTCTGTGCAAGAGGATGCCTCTTGCGAGGGAGACTTTTTCATAACCTCCCCGTTCCCTCATGAGCACCTACTCAAGCTCAAAGACAGTTCAGGAGGATTCACCACTTTCTTTCATTCCCCTTGGATCTGTGGAGCAAGCTATCTCTCCACTGCCCTCTCCTTTTTACCCTTTTTACAGTAAAATCCCTCTTTTTATAGAGCTTCTGAATTAGGTGCTTTATTTATTTATTTTTGAGACAGGGTCTCACTTTGTAGTTCTGGCTGGCCCTGAGCTCACTATGGAGCCCAGGCAAGCCTCCTGCCTCTGCCTCCCAAGTGCTGGGATTACAGACGTGAGGCACCACGCCTGGCACTGTGGTGTGTGGTACTGATGGCTGGTGGGCGTGAGTCACCACACCCAGCGTTGTTGTATGTGGTTACCGGGATCGGACTCAGGACCTTGCGCTTACGAGGCAAGCACCGGAACCACGGAGCTAAATCTCCGGCCCTAACTACCTCTTTTTTCTCACTGTTGCTGGATGCACAGGCTGCTGGTCCCGTTGGCCATTCCTTTGTGTGCGATTCCTTGGTTCTCTCACTATGATTTCCTTTCGGTTTTCTTGCTCCACTTTTTCTGTCTTTGACATCTTTCTTGGCTCTTTCAGAAATTCAGCTTGGTGATTTCACAGAGTTGACTTCTCTGTCTGAAGCTTGCTCGTGTAGTGCTATGTCCAGTTCCCAGTCCACCCCCTGCCCCTCTCACCTCTTGACCACAGACTCTCCTGGTGGATCCAAGGACCTCGCCTACTTATGTTGTTTCCTGGCGCCCTCTCAGAACTGGATAATTTTGATCTACTTCTGCACTCATTAGCTTGGGTTGAGTCTGGAAAATTCAGATGAGAGATTACCTTCATGGTTTATTATGGCGTTCCTGTCATTGATGGTCTGCAAACTGTGTCCCCGCCTATAGGGGGTCCCTCATGAGTCCTGTTTCTACTTCATTCCCAGCCATTCACTTGCTAAAAACCACAGGAGACATCTTTATTGAAAAAATTAATATTTATCTTTATTGGTACATTGTATATATACATCATGAGCTCACACTCAATATTGGGAATTTTTATCAGTATATGACACAATTTAATTCTCATTTTTCCCCGTTCCCCTACCCACCCCATAACCTCTCACCCCCTAAATACATAAGCTTTGTTTTTTGTTTTTTTTTTTGAGACAGGGTCTCGCTTTGTAGTTCAGGCTGGCCCTGAGCCCACTATGGTGCCCAGGCAAGCCACCGCGAACTCAGCAATCCTCCTGTCTCTGCCTCCCGAGTGCTGGGACTACAGGTGTGAGCCACCACACCCAGCTGTTTTCCTTTTTTATTAGCATCACATTTTTTTCTTTATCCCTCATTACTTACCCCTCATTATTCACTCCTCCACCTCATTTCCCTTTGAATATTTTCTACTTCGCAATGTCCATCATACATTCTCATTAACATCTTCAGTTTCTCATGCCAGAGAACAGATATGGTATTTACACATCTGTGACCTATTTATTTCACTTATGAGTATGTCCTGAAGGTGCATCCATTTGAGTACAAATGACTCAAGATTATTATTATTTAAGGCAAAACAATACACCATTTTATAGAAAAACCACATCTTTATGCACTCGCCAGTTGATGGGCATTTGGGTTGTTTCCAAGATGGAGCTACCACAAACTGAGCTGCTATGAACATTGTTACACATATGTCACCTTTCTGGTCACTGGCTGAATGTTTTCACTTTCAAAACGAGGAGGAGCTTCAACATTCATACATTCTTTTATCCATTCATACCTTTATTTCTTGAGTAAGTATACTGACTCCTGTCTATGGCTGGGAAGCTTATTACTGTCAGTTTAAGTGACCTGGGTGTTTCCACAGAAAGGGCGCATGAGGTCACCTTTTCACTGATTCCCGAATAAGCTGGGATGATGCACCCCAAAACTGGCTGCAGACTGTCCCAGCCTGAGTCTGTGGGTGGCAGGGGCTGAAGACACAGTTTGCAGAAGAAGAGACAGAGAGGAAAGGAGCGAAGGAGCTGCAGATCTACAATTTCACAAGTCCTCCTCGCAGCGTCTTGTGGCTGAAAATACACTCGGAGCAGGATAAAAATAGCAGCACCTGCTTAAATCCACAGTCTGCGCAACCTGAGCTCCCAGAACGAGGTGAGCTTGCAGGCAAAAGCTCTATGCCATGGGGAACTGCGGAAAAGCAATGCTGGCCCTTCACATTATGCTAATTACCCAGGTGCCTGCATTTCCTGTGTCTGTTGCTTCCCTCCTCCTTCGCACAGATGGGGTGTCAGAGAACACACTGGACAAAAGCGTGGTGCAGGGTTTGGCTTTTTTTTGAAATCAAATTTCTGTGCAGTCTACATCAGGACATTTATTCTTCTGAGCCTCAGTTTCCCTGCCTAGGAAAGGAAGGAGACATCTGCTGTAGTGCTCATAGGTGGCACCCAGAGGCCCTCCTCACTGATGTTCCGACTGCTTCTTTTCCCAGGCCGTGTTCTTCTCTCCTTACAAAATTCCTTCCCGCTGCTCAGTAGCAAAGGCAGCGAGCGCTCAGAGCTCTGAGGGCAGCCAGGGTGAAAACATCAGGTGACACTGATACGCAGGCTCCTGCCTCAGCCTGTGCATTGAGTCTCCCTCCTGGGAACTTCCCGGGACAAAAGGTAACCTTGGCTTTGATGAAGGAACCGGAACCAGGGGAATCCAAGTGGTTTGCTCAAGCGAGCCAGGTTTCTCCGATCAGTGATTGCCTTTGCTAGAATTTATATGAGCCCCAAACTCGTGGGTCATCTCTCCTCCTCCTCGGTCACATCTCCCTTCTGTTCATTTCTTCCCTATCAGGCACTGAGCCCTCTGGACCCACATCCCTCTCAGATGCACCGGTTCTGTTCGCTCGTGTATGCCATTGTTCTGTATCCAGGAATCTCACCTCTTCTTAGTTCCATCTTTGTGTCCCTGTCCCTTTTCCTGTGTGGCTTTCCCTATCTCATCATCTGTCATTTCCTCATCATCTCACTCTTTTCTTTGTTTTATTTCTTTGCTCCTCTTCCACTAAATCTGCTCTTATTTGCATATCAAGCCCCATCTCTGTCTCTTTTAGAGAACTGGTCTTTCTCCAGACCTCATACCTCCTCCAACCTCCCTCCACACTTCGTTCCACCGACCTTCCTTATCCTTGCTCTTTCTTCTAGCTTGAATCTGACAAACTCTTCTGGTTCTTCTTTAGTGATCTATACTGAATTATTTTATCCATAAAAGGAAAGGATTTCTTCAATACCCCAAAGGATCAGCTCGGGCACAGAAGCCAGGGGCAGCTTTATTTTGATGTGGACGATTGTACATCCTCTCACTTCCCTGGGTTTTTAAAGAGCTTAGATCTATGAACTCAGAGACTCTGAGCCGGTACCTCCTTCCTCTCCTAAAAGTGACCAGGGTTTCTTAAAAAAAACAAAAACAACAACAAAAAAACTTTAACAATCTTTGCCTGTGTCACAGTGAGCAGAGGTCATATCATTAGTTGGGCCTTGAGTTTACGCTGAAACGATAAAATTGTTAAATTAAGAAGAGACCCAGGTTCAGATCTTAAAATAAAAATGAAAGGTAGAAGCTTATATCCCATTACCTCCTGCTTCTTTTTTTTTTTTTTTTTTTTGAGGCAGGGTCTCGCTTTTGTAGTTCAGGCTAGCGCTGAGCTCACTATGTAGCCCAGGCAAGCCTCGAACTCAGCAATCCTCCTGCCTCTGCCTCCCGAGTGCTGGGATTACAGGTGTGAGCTGCCACGCCCGGCTACCTCCTGCTTCTTGTCACCGCCTTTGCTGTACCCTCCACTGCAAAAGGTCAGACCTTTCCCAGCACTGATAAGACTCATTTGAGTTGTCCGCATCACTAGCTTTGATCATTTTCTCTCATTCAGATATTTCCCCAAATGAAATGCCTGGGAGAACTTCTTAGCCTAAAGAATCTGTCACGGCACCCACAGGAGACTTGATTGGTTCTAGAAAGTGATAAATAAATTAGCATGAAAAATTTGTAGAAAATCTGAATAACATGTTGGAGCATAGGGATCCTTTTCTGTATGATGCTTCTACCTCTAGTTTTTGTGATTGTCTAACAGTTCATTGCTCATTAGCTAGTATTCCTGTCTTGTGACTATGATACTGGACTCAATCTTTGTGCTAGTCTCTCATATAAAAGGGGTTACATCAAGGGGTTTGTTATGACTTAGATCTAACATGTGCCCTCAATATCTCACATTCAGAGGTTGGAAGGAACCGATTTCTCTCTCCGCTTCCCTTCTGCCACAGGGTGAACAGCATTCCTCAGCCATGACCTTTCACCTTGCCCTTTCTACCTTCAACCCATGTGACTCTATCTGGAATAAAACTTTGCTCCTTCAAGTTGTAAGTGTCTGGGGCTTGATCGCAGTTATAGGAAAGCTAATAACAGAAATAAAAATGCAGATTTGTGGAAAGTTGTTTAGAGACATAATTTCTGCCTGGAAAAGAATGAAGTGTGATTTACTTAAGGAAATTTCCAATTTTCCATGCCTCTGACTAATGAGATCTAAACCCCTGTGGACCAACCATTCTGTTCCATTAAGTTTTCACAAAAATTACTAGAACTAACTGTTGGGCTGGAAAATGTCCCTTGGGTGAACCAAAAGTCATTTTGATGCTCATGAAGGTGCCATCCTGTTCTGTCCGAAGGGATGGCATTACCCCATTGCCAACATATTTATGCATTCGTTTACTCATTCATTTATTTGTGTGCTAAACATATCTTAAGGATTAGTCGTGTGCTGCAAAGTCGGTGTCAGGGGTTGGAAAGCAGAGACTAGAGGTGCAGGTTAAGGAAGTCCCAGGCCAACAAGAGAATGTGGGTTGAAACAAGTTAGTTGGGCACAGGGTTGCAACAAGACAGCCCTGGGCCTAACAAATGTCTGGTCTTTTGCTGCAACCTCTTGGAAGAGAAAATTAGAAAGCTGTGGTAATTTATGCAACCTACACATTCTGCCTCACACTTGTTCAGTCAAACACTAACCCAGGTACCATTGTGAAGCAACTTCACAAATGTGATTGAAGTTACTAATCAGTTGATTTTTCTTCAGTGAGATGAGAAATTATTCAGAAAAGTTCTGACTTAACCACTAGAATGGCCTTTACTGAGACAGTCCAAAGCAACTATTTTCTGAATCTCGTTTCCTGGCTCACCAGCTGTGACCGAAGAGTTCCTGCCTGTGCTTGTGAGGTTCCAGTTGCTTGTCTTCATCATTCTTTGACTGCCTTCTACACAAATTTTGGATTTCTTTACCCAGGACTTGGACTTGCTTCGCAATTCACCTCATGCTGAGCCAAAGTTGCATCATAAATCCATACATAGTTATTTGTAGATGTTTATTTTGAAGGTCTTTTTTCTCTGGTAGAAACCTGACAGAACTTGTGTGTAAATAAAATAAAATGCAAAACAAAATTACATCTGTACTTCAAACTTTCTCTAACAGGAAACTTAGAAATCTTTAGTAAAATGGTCTCTAAGGGAGAAACAATCTGTTCGTTTGGGATGCAATGAAAAGGGTGAGGAGAGATGCTTTTTTTTTCTGTTGTGCTGCTCTATGCTCTTCAGTAGATCACACTTCTTTACTCACTGCGGTAAAACATACACAGTCAATAAAATTTATTGTTTTAATCAATTTTAAGGGTACAGTTAAGTAGTGCTAATTATATTCACCTTTCTGTGAAATGAATCTGTAGAACTTTTATCTTGCAAACTCTCTACACACTAAATATCACATCTCTTTTTCTCGTACTCATACCCACTGATAACCACCATTCTACTTTTGTTTACTTGAAATGAGATATGTTCTATACTTCACATTAGTGGAATCAGAACTTCCATGATCACAGTTAATTTTAAGACAATGTTTGAAAGCATCACATATGCACAGTATGAATCCACTAATACCACTCCTCTCCAGGGGAAGACTCTCTTGGGCACTGGTTGACTAATCACTTGTTTTCTTTCACTGAAACACAGATTTTATTTTACATTTAACTTTGATTTATTCAACAAACTGTTCTTGGCTGCCAAAATGTCATTGCCAGGAAGCTACTGAGCTGGACACATTGGGGCATAAAAGTAAATAAAGTAAAAGAATAAAAGTCTATTGCTCTTATGGGCTGTTTTTGGAAACACTACAATAATGGAGGTAACATGACTATCACACTTAGGATACTGATGCTTCTAGCGGAGTCTTAAGATGAGTTCCAAGGAGGGAAATTCCCACACTCTACTCCAAACGTGCCATCGGAACCTGTAAGAAGCCATCTATCTCTTCTCCAGTTACTTAGAAAAGATGGAAAGAATATTTTGTGCTCTTTGAGATGCATTGATGAATAAATCACATGCTTTTCTGTCTAAACAATTGCCTGAGAGATACATTTTAGAGAAATATAAAATAAATATCAACAGGGCAACATACACTAGAATAGGGTTTATTTTTTTGAATAGATTTAACCCTAACTCTTCAATATACAGAGGGATATTTAGAAAGACCTTATTTCTTTCTCCTTTATGTGGTATACAATTACTACTAAATTATGATATTATAAATGATAATTTAACCACTCATTGAGGACATTCTATGTGTCAGACATTACTTTAGGTCTTCAACATGATGGATCATACAGCCTTAATGAAACTCTCTTGGAACCAAGTTTGTGTTACTATATATATATATATATTTTTTTTTTTCAGTATAGAGTCTATGTCTTAGGAAAGGTAAATGTGTCAATGGTCCCACAGAATTCAGGTCTTTCGTTCCATGCATGTTGTTTCTCCAGGTGCTTAAGAGGATGGGTAAGAAACTGGAGAGCAAAAGAGATTGAGCCTCTGCTCTTGGAGATAAGTGAGAGGCAGCAAATATGAGCAAAGAGATGTGTTTCCAACTGAGATAACACGAGTCCTGAGAGACATGGAAGCAAAGGAAAGGATAGCAGAGAAATTCGAGTTCTCGCTAACGCTCTGTGTTGGAAGCCACATGTGCTTACACCAGAGCTGCCATTGTTCGAGACAGATGTCCTCTTGGCAAACATACTTCGTGTCGATTTAAAATGCCCTGCGCGACTGCATGCACGTCAGCACGTCACAAACAAAGACATGATCATCTTTGGAACTTTCTACATCTCCCCTTTATACACTAGGGATACCTGGCTTCCCTTGGTCCCTGGCTCATATTTAGGGGTTTGGCAATAAATATTAATATATATTTTTACATAAATAGTATAAATGTCTTTATTTCAAAGACCAGGGCTGAAAGATTGCTCTAGGAGTAAGTTATCTCAATTCTCCAGTGCTTAGTCCTCTTGGCTATCAACAAGGAAATGTTAGTGGGAGACCAGACCGACAAGGTGAAACAACAGGCAAAATGATCAGCTTATGTGCTAATAAGTACGTAGTAAACAGATGCTGTGGTTGGGTTCTTAATAAATGACCCAAGAGCATTTGGAAGTATTTAGCCAGTGGCATTATAAAAAATGATCTTTCAAACCTCACCTTCTTGAGAGAGACACAGAAATGCTAAGCTGGATTTCTTTAAAATTTTACTGTCGAGTAGAAAAGGCACATGCTCCCTAAATTTGAGACAAAGGCAAAACCAAAAAGGAGTCTGTGCATTCCCTGTGCGTCTCCAGCATAAGGGTGGGGTGAAATTGAACTGGTGTGCTGGTACGCCCGAGCCAAAGGACAATCCTGAACTAATCTAAGCCTTCGCCATACCCAGAGGGCGTCACAACTTGGGTTTTACCTTCTCAGATGCAGGAATTTCAACAACGATAAGTTTATTCCTATCGGCCCACTGTCACCCACTCTCCAGGTCTGAGTACTGCACCCCTCGATCGCTGCTACTGAAGGGGAGTGTGAGGTCGTGAGTGGGTGACTTCCTGACTGGGGTGAAGGAGAAGGCATCCACATACGAATCAACTTGGTTTTTCTAGCAATTTCCCTCTCTGCCTTCCCCTCCCACATGCAGGCTGGAGTCTGCAAACTGCTTGCACATTACGGCTGTTATAGAACCAAGCTATAATTTTCAGGCTAATGGAAGACGTATTGGCAAAAGTTGACATTAAGTGGAACTAATTGCACTGTAACTGCTAAATAACTAAGAAATAACTACCCTGTAATTTATGGTGCAGTGTGGATTATTCAGTAAGTTTGGAGCTCTTCATATAGCACAGAGCTAAGTGACGCAAGAGCTGCCAAACTTTCTACCACTCAGAAGCCCCAGGAGCTGAAGACTCTGTTGTACAAACAAGGGGGCGGCAGTTTATAAAGGCGATCTGCCCTGCTTAGGGCTAACGGCTCACTCCAACGCTGCTTCGTGGCTGAGAGCTGTGCTTCGCAGAGCCTGACACGCAGGTCCAGTGTAGGTTGAAATCCTAGAGCTAGTGCACACTTAAGGAGTATGTCTTTTATGCTATGATTTTGCTAATGAATGGACGTCCTCCAGGGAGAAAATAAATTAAAGAAGAAAATAAGGGCAAGTAATGAGGTATAAAGGGCGGTGCTCTCATCTGGACAACACAGCCCTCATGGATAGGTAGGTTATGCATTCTAGTCCTTCCAGAGCACCTTCTGAAACACAGCACTAACGAAGGACTCTATTAAGATTCTGTTAACTAACGTGATGAATTATGCTGATAACTTGTCCCTCATTCGCTTCTCTCTCCCATCCCTGTTGGGACCCAAGTCCGTTTATGCAGTTAACATTTATGCCTGAAAATTAGACATATGCTCAGATCGCTCTTGCTGATTAACTTCTTTAAATGATCTCCGATCACAGGGTTTTTCAAAGCTGTGATCCGAGCAAACCGAAATGAAACAGATGATAGAAAGTTACACTGCTGCAGGAGTCTTAGACGCTTCCTTCATTGAGACTTCCTACTTTAATAGATGCACTTTTTTTCTGACTAAATTTATAACAGTTCTGCTAGACACAACCCACTGATACTGTCCCCGTGAAACCTTTCCTCCTTCACCCAACTGAAGCACTTCATTGTTTTAGATTCTCATGGAGATGTGTGCTGGTGCTGTGCACGTGGTCAGGGAATTCTTTGTCTCCTTGATGTCAGTCATGGTTTTACAGTTTGGACACCAATGAGGTTTGAAACTTGATAGCTTGTTGTCCAAGGGCTGTTGTGTGCCCTGCATGTTGTTTTATGACATTCATGGCTTCTGTTCAGTAGGCACCAGAAGCAATGATACCGCTCACTATCCCAGGACCGCATTGGACAGTAACTCCGCGAACAGCAGAATCTCAGCCTGTTGGGAACCGCTGACCCAAGCAGGAGAAAGCCAGAGGCCAGTTTTATCTTTTGTATTCATATATCTCTATACCTTCTAGCTGAGGTTGAGTATATATAAATATTTCATAAAAGTTTATTATCCATTAGTCTTTGGTGAAAATCAATAAAACAGATTCATTTCATTCACATTATTCCCTGCGTGTGTTGTTTTAGTAATTTAAACATGATCATCAATCTACCCTTCTAAAAGCTTACTTATTTTGAGAGATTTAAAGAACTAAAGTAATAGAAAAAGTGAAAGTAGATTGATCCTTTACACAGTAAATACAAGGTTGATCAAAATATCAGATGAAAAGTGCTCCTACATATTTAGTGTTTGTCAGTTCATTGACTGATCTTCAATTTCTTGTAAACTCTTCATAAAAGATTAAAAACATTTATTTTAGAAACATAACATATCTGAAAATGAGAAGGTGCTTTTCTTCATAAGTTTTTCTCCAAAATAATAAGATATAATCATCTGAGGACAAGAAACAGTCCTTAAACTTAACAATTTATATAGATGTTTCTGTAAATTACTGTTTCCTATTTTTAACTAATTGCCAAATTTCACTGCAATTGGACAGTAAAATAGAACCATCATGACAAAATTCATGTGCCTATGTAATCATTTTAACTTCTTTCTCCACAAGCCTCAGAATGTTGTAATTCTCCTGTGCCCCTGGTTCTGTTTGTTTTAGATAATTTCTTACCTACTTCTATGAGTTCTGTTCCCTAAGCTGTCCTTTTCACAGCTTCATTGTGTCTTGCCTAAAACTTCACACAAATAATACTAAACCACTTTATCTCTTACAACATATACAATATATACATACATACATACATATATATATATATATATGTATGTATATATATATCCAATCTCCTTTAAAGTAAAATGAAAACAAAGAGGGCTTGAGAGTCTTCTCTATGAAAAAATATAAGCACATCTCTGCATAGACACTATTAGGTACCAATTTAACTGCTGGAAAAATCATTTCATACATTTTCCTTTCAAGCATTTCAGACAGTGCTACAAAGAAATGACATTGTTGTTTGGGAGGCCAGCTGACAAGGGAGAGCCGGTAGAATATTCTGTACACAGACATGGGAAAGAAGAGTAATTAGGGTGGGTTAGAGTAGATAAAAAGAGAACAAGAAAGTAATAAAATGTATAATGGGGCTGGAGATTTAGCTCAGTGGTTCCAGTGCCTACCTCGCAAGAGCAAGTCCCTGAGTTCAATCCCGGTAACCACATACAATGCTGGGCGTGGTGACTCATGCCCACTAGCCATCAATACCACATACCACAGTGCTGGGCATGGTGGCTCACACCTGTAATCCCAACACTTAGGAGGCAGAGGCAGGAGAATTGCTGAGTTCCAGGCTTGCCTGGGCTACATAGTGAGCTCAGGGTCAGCCTGAACTACAAAGCAAGACCCTGTCTCAAAAAAAAAAATGTATAATGAATAGCATGTCAGAAGAAAATAAAGGAGAAGGGATTGTGGCAACAGATATTCTCTGCTACCTGATTTGTTTCAACTATATAATTATTATATGGTTGAAAAAATATTCTTCAAAGAGAATTTATCCAAAGTGTGTAAGAATGCTTCACAGATGAAGAGATTCATTGCTTCTTAGCTACTTTTAATCTTACTAACATTTGACATATCACATAAGGTTTCTATAGAAAATAGATGTCTATATTCACCTCCAACAGAATTGTCCTGGGCCCAGGGCCAGTCTTTGGAGAAACTCACACTCAGCCCTGGGGAAATAGTGGAGTAGACCTTGCCTTTTAGTTTTTCCTGTAGTTTAGATTAGATTTCTGATTAGAAAGCCTTCTCAGATAGTCTTTTGTTCTGTACGTTCCCCATCTATATACGGAATTTATGAAATAGAGGGCTGATAACTGCATTGCCTAGGCATTTTCTATGGATACTCTTCCAATTAGTTGACAAAATTTATAAATACCTAAGGAAAACTCTATTGCTGAAGATCTGTGTTAGTGAAATATAGATTATCTTATGTGACTCAATATATTTCAAGTTTTATTGTAAGAATACCTAGGAATTTTGTTAAAATGTAGAATATAGGCCCATGGATTTAGCTCAGTGTTTCTGTTGTCTTTCTTGTAAGTTCCTGGGTTAGATCCCCAGCATGAAAAGAATCAAACAAAAGAATCCCTCCAAATAACAACAAGAATAAACACATGCCCAGGCGTGGTAGTCAAGCTTCTTATTCCATCACTTGGGAGGCTGAAGCAGGAGGATTTATGTGAGTTTGAGGTCAACCTGACCTACTTAGCAAGACCTTATCTCAAACTCAAACAAACAAAAATGTGAAATATAATTCAGGATTCCTGGGCTATGGCTGAAGGCTACATTTCTATCATGCAACTCAATAAAGTTTATATAGTGATCATGTGAGCTAAAACTCAAAGTTCATTGTAAACAAATTATTACATATAAATAGAAAGTTACACACACATACACACACACACACATATATATACATACATATATACACAAACTAAGGGTTATTGTTGCTTTCTGATTAAAATAGAACAAAGTACAGTTGGAATGTTGTAATGGACTTTTTAAAAACATACATTTGTAAGAATATCAAGCTGGGCGTGGTGGCTCATGCCTGTAATCCCAGCACTCGGGAGGCAGAGACAGGAGGATTGCTGAGTTCGAGGCTTGCCTGGGCTACATAGTGAGCTCAGGGCCAGCCTGAACTACAAAGCGAAACCCTGTCTCAAAAAAGAAAAATGCAAGAATATCAAAATTTTGTCTTCAGTCTCATGATTTCAGCAATTTATTCTGTCTCCTAATTCACTAGTTCTTGCCCTATAGGATGGAAACAATTCCACGTCACAAGGACTAAATCAGAAAATATAGAAACATTGTTAGTGGTTCTGGAACATGTACAGCAATCCATGTGTGGTGGGGGTTATGTCATTACAACAAGCGTATGGTATAGATATCAATAGCTTGGTACCTGTGTTTCAAGATTGTTTCCAACTGGATGCACAAATCTCAAAGAAGATAAAGGACACTGAAATCATTTGTATGATAAATAGGAACTTTTTGTTTGCAGATCCTACAAAAGGCCTTTGTGTCTACAATGATGTGAGAAGTGATGTGGGCATATATACCTTAACAAACATCTTAACAGACATTTACTTTCGATGAAAATAATCCAGTGGACATGTCATCACAACTATTAGAATTATAAAGTGCATAGTCCATAGGTACTTTACTCCTTCAGAATGGTTCAGCCTGAGTTGGGTTAAAGTCTCCCCGGTGATGTCTATGGAGAAAGAATTTGGGTACAGAAACTAATGGTGCTCATCACATCAGGTGAAGAGACAGAGGACTACAGAGATGACACCGGCACAGCAGGGCTTCAGTCTGCTTAGCTGCGTCACGATTCACTATTCACCGTTTGCCTATGTTAGATCTCTTTCCTAAGAGGACATGTAAGCGATTAGAGGATGTTAGAAAATTGTCCTTGCTAGAGCATGGAATCTATAAGCATATACTCTACTACAAACTGGTTCACTAAACTGTAGTTTCAAGGCTAAATCTGGTTCCCAGGTTGTGTGTGTGTGTGTGTGTGTGTGCGCATGCATAGAGTTATATCACAACACAACCACACTTGCTCCTTTCTGCATTGTATGCGACTGCCTTCATTCTGTCCTGGTAGAACTGATAAATATTGAATCAGACTGTATGGATAAAAAATGTAAAATATTTACTATTTAGCCCATTAAGAAAATGATTATTGAGCTCTACTCTACAGGAAAGCAAATGTAACATTTGTCAGTATCCTACTGTATGTGACATACTCCATCTATGTAATTTTAATCAAAACCATTCAGTAAACATTTCCTGCATGACCTCTGTTTGTCAGGGAGCATGTGGCCGTGAGCATGTATTATGCAGGTGAGTCCAAGCAATGAGTCTTATTAATGTGATTTCCTCATGGTATGGACTCACAAAAAATGCATAATTGACGTGTTCTTGAAATAAAATAGAACTTTGATATTAATATCATCATCCTCATTTTATCAACAAAGAAACAGTTTCAGAGCAGTTAGGAGAACTGCTCAAACCCAGGAAATTAAAACCACGAAAGCTGTTCTTAATGAAAAAACTGTTCTTAATTGGAGGTTCAGTGTTTCTTGGTCTGACACTGGTCTTTTTCTGGTCTGCCCAAAAATGGCTCTCTTTTTGATGACATCTTCACCTCTCCTGTCTTGCTATCTTGCTCTTTTTTTTCTCCAGTAAAATTGTGTGATCCTGAGGTTTTTTTTTTCCTATCATATTGTCATTACTCGACCCCGTTTTCTCTTTAGAATCGGTATTCCATTCAAATTTGATCCACCTGCCTGGATAATGTCACCAGTATCTTATTTATTGGTTTGATTTGAAGTTTCTCAAGAATCTGGCTCCACTCTTATCGCTTTATTTCTACAGTCAGAATTGGCATTGACATTCCTCTGAGCCAAAGAATCTGCAGTTTCCTATCACTGCGTCATGTTGGAACTATGTAAACCAAACACTGGATAGTCAGTCAGGGTATATTATAAGATGCAGATGTCTCCTGCTGATTATCAAAGTCTCCTCCATTTCTCTTGCAATCCACAAGGAATGAGATATTAAAATGATGACAAAGAAGAGTTCCAGGCAGCCCACCAGGAAACCTAGTTTTAGATCTAACCTCCACCACTGTTAGTTTCTCGACGGAAAATTGTAGAGAATTACTGGTTTCTAAATGTATCTAAGTTATTTATCTAAATGTATTTATGATAGGTGTCTAAATGTACTTATTATCCAGCTATCTTAGTCACTTTCTCATCAGTGGAACAACATATTCAAAATCCACAACAAAAAAGGGTTTTGGTCCATGATACGCTGGCACCAAGGTAGACTCTGATTCGAAGAGGATCACAGGTGGGAGGAAAAGATTTTGGACCCATGGCAGCCAGGGAGCCAATACAGAAGGGAGGCGCCGTCAGTGCATCTATTGGTGACTACAGCATCCCAGGGAGCCAATTAGGTTCCAACCATATGAGACCTGAGGGGGCATTTTAGGTAGGAACTATAGTACCAGGGTAACCTAGCCAAGTTCCGATGACAAACCCAGGGCTATGAGCCAACCTGGAAATTCCCAAGGCCTCACTGCAGACAGTTTGCGAGGCAAGTTTGCCACATTCTAGAAATAAAGGTAACATGTGGGTAGCTTGGGTGATATTTCAGGAGCAACTAACGCCACACATTTTCCATTGTTGTCTCTAAAGCTCAGCAATTAAGTCACTTGTCTCTAAAGTAAAGACTCGTGTGTGATAAAAAGATCGTGAGCGCATCCAGTGAAAGTAGCCTGACAGACACACTGTTTCATGGGAATGTGGAGGATCGCCCCGAGGGTTGAGATAATTCATTTACAGCCTCTCCTGGAATCTGAGTTAACTGAAGACGCTGACGGTTCTCCACCCATTTCTTTTCCTTACAGTTTCTTCCCTTTGCTCATCGTTATTTTCTCTTCAAGTTATGAGGATTAAGAGAGGTTAGGTATTGGGAACAACTCTGTAAACTGCAAAGTACTGTCTTAATGTTACTCGTGATTTCTTATCCCGTGAAAGACACACAGCGTTCTCTGCCCCCTTCACCTCCCAGAATCGTACATGATCCTATTTGGATGGCAGGAAGTAACTAAAATCACTTCATAAATTTTAAACTCCCATATAGATCTAGCCCATTAGAATTATGTTATTATGTATGCTTATTAATAATACATGTATTTATTTGTTACCACACTGTACAGCTTACTAGATCTCTAACATTAGCTAGTGACTCCCCTGTGGGAATAGTTTTCATTTCCTGAAAAATGGGAAGGAATATGGCATGTAATGTATAGGATTAAATAAAAATTCCACACAAATTGCTTCACAGCCTTGAAACTTTCTCTTCAAGAATTAACAGCTGTGATGGTTATTCTTATTTTTATAAAGACATTTTATTTTGAGGAAGCACCTTTGGGTGCCATTTTTCTTTTTTCCCTTTTATTGAGATTATTAGTACATTTTAGGTACACATTATGATCACATTCATTGCTGAGTATTTGTACCTGTACATGAAATATCTTGATTCTTGTTTTTTCCCGTTCTCTTGGCTTCCCTTCAAACCCTTAACCCAAATGCTTCATTTCTATTTCTTAGCTTTACCCATCAGATTTTTTTCTTTCCTTTCCCCTGTCCCCCACTTCTCCATCTTTTTAAAACATTTTCTTCCTATTTCACAGTTCCCATCATAATTTTGGATCTCATTTACATATTGTTTCTCACATTAGAGGATTGATATGGTCTTAACACTTGTGTGTCTCATTTATTTCACTTATGAGTATGGCCTCAAGCTGCATCCATTTAGTCTAAAGTTTAATGTCTAAAGTTTTTATTGTTTGAGAGTTCATTAGTTAAGATATGGGAAGCTTAAATGCACTAAAGACCAGCATAGATACATATGCTGGGCACATTCTTCCACCCTTTTTTATTAGAAATATCAATGATGTGTCTCTCCTTTATGTTGATTTATTTTTCCACCTATCATTTTGTCTATAAATTCCAATATCAAGCTGGGCTTCTTAAAGTCTACAGTGAGCAAAGGCTCATCCATCCCTCATTGGGGACACAATGTTAGCACAAATTAAATCTTTTCTTCATACACTAGAATATTTTGATGAATAAATTTAGAGTCAATCATAGGACAAGATGGACTAACTCCAAAACTTCAGTTACAACAGTTTGGGTTGGCAAGTATGGAGTCAGAAAGCTATGTATTGAGCTCTCCAGCCATGTGTTTAAGGGAGCTGATGGCATGATCCAGAGTTTATGCTTATGTCTCCTGAATTAGTCCATTTCTGTTTAGAATAGGAAATTCTGGTTAGACTTCTCAGCTAGTGATAAACAAAAGAAAGTGAATGACAAAAGCATGTGGAAAAAGTTGACCTGAGGAATTTCAAGGTCATTGGAAATGCCCTGAACTGATCATCAACCTGGTCATTGGGTGACATAGTCTTCAGTTCCATGTGTCCTACTTGGCAGCCACAGGTGCCCTTACAACAGAGGGTAGATTTCTTTGCAACAAAGCAAAGTAAAATCAGTGCCATAAAGATGCAGCTTTCTTCTTACCACCAAATAAAAATAAATCAGACTGAATAACTCGAAGCTCTTTTGAGATTCAACATCACAAGTTTGGTTTTAATTTAAATTGGAATAAGGGTCAAGGAGAATGTTGCGTTTTCATCTTTTGAAGTTCTTACAAGAAAAATCCTGCAATTTTAAAAGGGGGGTCGAAAAGAGCCATAAGACGTGAAGGCAGACTAATTACCTGTAGAAAGA
The DNA here is from genome assembly GCA_004025085.1 of Thryonomys swinderianus. Classification (NCBI taxonomy): domain Eukaryota; kingdom Metazoa; phylum Chordata; class Mammalia; order Rodentia; family Thryonomyidae; genus Thryonomys; species Thryonomys swinderianus. The sequence continues at coordinate 27,121 of PVIC010010681.1, forward strand.
AACACAGGCAAGGTTGGAAAAACAAAGTCAGGATTTAAGCATAAAAACCAAACAAGCAAAGACTTAACTATTATATGAATGCATTTTTTTACATATGAAATATAAAGATGATAAAAGTTTTCAGAAACTAAATCTAATCAATGATTACCAGTACACCGAAGAATATAACTATGTTGAGCAGCTACTACTGACTCTGAATCCCACTCTTTCAGCTTTTCTTTTTTCTTTTCTTTTCTTTTCCTTTTTCTTTTTGGTGGTACCAAGGATTGAACCCAGGACTTTGAGTTTGCCAGGAAAGTAGCAGTGCTACTGAGCCACATCTCTAGACTGTTTCCTTAGCAAATTTCAAATTATAATGCATTAATATTAACTACATTACCACCACAGATTACAGAACATGCTCTTTTTTTTTTCTTTTTGAGACAGGGTCTCGCTTTGTAGTTCAGGCTGGCTCTGAGCTCACTATGTAGCCCAGGCAAGCCTCGAACTCAGCAATCTTCCTGTCTCTGCCTCCCGAGTGCTGGGATTACAGGCATGAGCCACCACGCCCGGCTCAGAACATGCTCATTTTGTAGATCCAAGTTTGTGCCATTAAATCAAATTTGGCTTCCTGTTTTCCCTATTGCTTCGGACCTTTAGTAACTACTCTATACTCATTATTTCCGTAACTTTGGATTTTTCTTCTCACTTATCAATGAATATGTAGTGTTTTTCTTCCAGGTTTTATTTAATTTTTCTTTAAATATCTACTAGATCAGTTCTTTTCAAAATCCCACTGGAATTTTTCTCAGAAATAGAAAATAAAGAATCTTAAAATTGGACCAAAGAAGACCTCTCTCCCCAAAAACCCATGAAATAACTTTAAGAAAAATGGAAGAAAGCTGTAGAGATCACAATTCCTGACTTCAGCTTACTTCACAAATCTGTAGTAATCAAGTGAGTACAATCTTGGCACAAGAACAGACATTTATACCAGTGGAACAACTTAAACATATAAAAATATACAGTCATATGTGCATATGGGAAAGTAGTCTTCACTCAGTTTTCCAGAAATGTACAAAATAAAAAGGATCAATGAATGGTCTTAGGAAAATTGGATGTCCATGTGCAAAAATAAATAAATAAATAAATAAGAAAGAAAAGAAAAGAGAGATTGAATCCCAACACTACCTATACATAAAAATCAAATAAAAAATGGGGTAAATACTTGAACATAGACCAGAAACTGTGAAATTCTTTTGAGTAAATATTAGAAGAAAATCTCCATAATATTGTTGTTGGTTCTGACTAAGTATGTTGCCAGAACTACAGGCAGCAGAACCAAATCTGTGCAAGTGAGCGTATGCCAACCGAAACGTTGTTTTCTGACAAAGAAAACAAAGGAAGGAAAAGGCATTGTGTAGAGCAGGAGAAAATCATTTCAAATAATCTATGCAATAAAGATTAATATTTAAAATGCACAAAGACCTGTATAATTAAAAGCATTAAACAAAAGCCAAAACTCTGAACTAACATTTTCTAAAGGAGACAAATGAAGTGGATCAGGTCTATGGAAGTACACTTCAGCTAAGGAAATGCAAACCAGTACCACCAGGGGATGATGTATTCTCTCACTTGCTAGGATGGCTATTATCCAAAGGTGAAAAGATAATAACTATTGTCAAGGATGTGGAGAAAAAGGAAGCTTCTACCTTGTAGGTGAGATTATAAACTGGTAACATTACTGTGAAAATGGAGATTTTTATGGAATTTCCTCAAAAAAATTAAAAGCAGATCTTCTATACGATCCAGCAGTCGTGATTCTGATCATCTACACAGGAACCAAGACCATACACACAGGCAATGGTCAAGATATGCGTGTGCTCTCACACTCAGCTGTATTTGCGATGACCAAGACATGGAAGCCACTGAAGTGTCTACCCAGGGATGATGGCTAAGTCCAGTACATGCAGATGCAATGAAACATTAGCTTTCAAATTTCAAGGGAATCATCTCACTTTATCTTACTTAAAACTCTAATCAGGCTTATTTCTAATATCTGGCAAGGAAAGCTAAGAGTCAGAAAAGTAATGCAATCCTCAGTAGTCAGCCAGTCAGTAATTCGGATATGGTGAAGATTTGAATTCTGATCAGGTTAACACCAAGGTTTGACCTCCACGTCCAGTGTCACGGTGTCACAGTGTCTACTAGACCACAGTGTCGTATCGACTTCTGCATAACATGTAAGCTCTCCCATAGTATCTGTCTGCTGAGATTCCATGAGAACTAAAGATGATTTCTCAGGAAAAGCTGAATTCCAAACAATGTTTCCTCTCACTCTGGAAGCAAATTTGCTTCCACTGCTAGTGGTGCTAATGGAGTCTTCTAAAATGAGACAGAACAATAGTCATTTCTCGATTGGAATTAGCAATTTAGCTGCTATTCAGTCTTTGATGGGATATTTCCTGACCTCTCTAATCATTAGTTCAATGTTCCTTGAAATACACCGGCTGTAAAGGGACCACTCTGTACATTGTATAGAGAAATGTGCCTATTTAATTCTCAATCATCCCTTGAGTATAGCATTCAGATTTAAAATTTTACTGTAAGATTCATAAAACAAATTCTTAACCACTTATGAATTCTCTGTTTATAATCATTTGCATTTCCCAATTGTTAAAGTAGTGATATAAACTGCAGTGGAAAAGTGACATTTCACTGACACACAGTGGACAATGAAATGACATAATTATGTCCAACATGCATGAATATTTTAGAAGTATGCCCAGAGAATGTTAAGTCAATCCCTTAAAATTCTGCATATGCAGCAAGCTTTTGGTTTTCTTATTTCACTCAACTTTCTGCTTGGTGATTTTCAGAATTAATTTTGTCACTAGAATCATCAGGGCTATTCTTTTTATTTAGTCATTGATTCTATCATTCTCTAAGGAGTTCAATATATTTATCTTTTTGTCAGTCATAGATTATTTTAAGTGCTTTTTAAACTAGTGAATTTCAAAAAATATAGAATTTTACTATTTCCTACTCTGAGAAAAGAAAATTATTGTTTGAGAGCTGCAAAAAAAAAAAAACCCTCAGAAATACACTGATCTTTTTCAGACATTCCTATTCTCTTTGTATACTAGTGTGCATTGAAATGTAAGAGAAATCTCTATACCTCTAGCTATGTAGTGCCGGACACATACACGTGATAAGAGTATACAGTGATTACTTCAAAGGAAACAAAAACAAAAAAAGGTAAAGATGTATTACTATTAAACTGCATAAAACTACTTGGCCTCGTTTATGACAAATGTATTCCATCATTTTTGGCACTTCTGGATGTCTGCTTTTGTGAACTTCTTTTGTTTCACTGTCATGGCTGCCTTGGTGGCCAGAATCAGTTAAGAGCATTTACCTTCCAAGGACATTTGAACTCTGGGGAAGAAGCAGAGGTCTCATAGATCTGGTGAACAACACGGATGCAGATACCCTGGAATGTTTCCATGAGCTGCCTTTCTGTTGGATGGCACTTGGCAAAAGCCTTCTCCACACTTTTTATCACCCTTCATAAAGATACCAATGAAAGGCGAGTTCCAGAACTGCTTCAGAAAGTGACAAGAAGGATGGGATAAGTGAGGGAGGGTATTTGGAGGGTAACATCAATGTGTCTTTTATTGTAATAATTTTAAAATTCTAAATATTCATTGTTTCCTTAAATCCCACTTTGTGGAATAGTCTCAATAAATATTTGGTCATCAAAACCATTATAATTCCATTCTGTGCAAGTAAAGATTGTTTCATAATCAGAAGGATATGCTATGGACAAGCATCTCTGTATTTCTAAGATTTAATATTTTTTAAAATGATAAAACTTGGGCAATATACATTTATCTACTAAGTGCCTGTTGGGTCAGAACTAAAATTTTAACAAAAAATTATAATCCACTATGTCCTTCCACTGTGCTATTTCAGCCTCGAATCCAGCCAACCATGGACTGAATCTTCTAAAAACATAAGCCATGATAAACCTGTCTTTAAATTATGAGGGTGATCCAATGAGGAGATAGTGACCAAAACAGAACATGTGTTACTGGGAGTGGGGTTGTTACTGTGCCTATACTCATCCATATTGTTCAGAAACTTTGGATTTGGTTTGTCTGAGGTGTTTGGAAAGACTGTATACATGGACTAGAGATACCCTAGAATGCTATAAGTGGAGTTTGATGAGGAATTTTAGTGGATGATTAGAACACTAGAATGCTGATAGGAATGCAGAAAATAAAGGCCAACTTCATGAGGTTTCACATGGAAGCAAGGCCTCTTTTGCAGTTTAGATAAGAACTCATGTATGCTATATTCTGGATGAAAGAAAACTGTCTACATTTTGTCTGTGTATTACAACTTTCTGTGAGGCTGAATTCAAAGATGGTGAATCAATTAATCTGCTGGAAGAAATATCAAGAAAGTACATCCGATCTGTGGCATGGGTATTCATAACTGCTTTTAGGCACATTTACAAAGATAATCAGAAACAAAAATAAAGAGGTAAAGGCTATGGAGTTTTTTCTGGCTTTTCTAGAAAAGAAGGACCTATAAATTTTGGTCTGTACACTCTATGGTTGTTGAATAGATTAGGACCACTGGGGGAAAAAAAGTGCTTTGGATCGCACAATAAGAAAGATGGCTTGAAGAGTTTTCAAGAGTTATTCATTCCCCAACAACTGCCTATTCAAAGGTGCAAAAATATAAACTTTTCTTTCTTTCTTTTTTCTTTTTTTTTGGTGGTATCAGGGATAGAACTCCAACCCTTGTGCTTCCAAGATAGGTGCAGTACCACTTGAGTTAAGTCCCTGGCTAAACTTCCTTGACAGATTGTGCATTAAGAAGAAAGTTCCAGGTTGTCCTGTTCATCCAGGGCCATCTAAGGATACATTTTCCTGAGTTCAGTTATCCTGAACCTCATAGGCAGCCTCAGACACAGTCCAAGGGGTCCTGACTACTGCTTGAACTGGTGGTAGTCCTGAGCATCAGCCCCTATTGCTGGATTTGGCTGTGAAGGCATATGGAATTCAAAAGTTGTGGAGTCATGAAGATTTCCATTCAGATCTCAAAGAAAAGCCTGGGAGGCCAGATCTGATAGAGCAACACAGGCATCTGTGAGAGTTAAATTCAGCTTTACCTAGGGCCCTTGGGTCACACATCAGTTGCTGAACTTAGAGGTATAGTATGAGTGTTTGCTTTACTAGGTTTTGATAATATTTGGTCTATTTCATTTCTATTATCTTGTCTCTCCTTTCAGAAATAGAAAAGTTCACAAGATAACCTTGTACTATGGAAATATTTAGCTTTCTTTTGGGCATTTGACAAAGTCTCATGCTAGAGCTCATCTTGAATATCAGTGAACACTTTGGACTTGGACTTAGTCTTGTTGGAACTGTTGGAACTTTGGAGGCTACTAAAGAGGGAGTAAATTCATTTTTAATAATGAGATAGATCTGAGCATTTTGGGGCCAGGTGCAGAATATTGTAGTTTGGATTTAATTATAGTTTGTCTCAGAATTTTCATGTTTTCAGAGGTAGGGCTTTTGGAAAATGATTGCATCATGGGTTGTTGTTTTTTCAGTGTACAGTAATCCATTGGTAATTGATGATTAAGCTCATAGCTTAGTGCGCTATTGAGAGGAACGACCTGGTTGGAGGAGATACACGACTGATGTTATGACCTGGAAATATGTATTCTTCTCAGCTCCATCTTCTCTCTCTGCTCTCTTGCTCCGTGAATTTAGTAGCTTTCCTTCTCATGCCCTTTTGTTATGTCATTTTTACCTTGGAGGCAACAAACTACTTACTGAATCCTCTACAACCCTGAGAGAAAATAGAGTTCTCTTTCTTTAAACTTTGGGTGTCAGGCTAATTGTGTTCCAATGCCAGAAAAGTGACCGATGCACCTGGCTGAATAGGATAAGAAAGTATGATTTTCTACATGCCAAGAAGAGAGAAAAATTGGGAAAATTCCTTTTATTGTATGCTACAGAAGGAACCTAGGAGCCTAGGTTACTGTTCTACCACTTAGTAGAAACCTGGATCTGAAGTATTTTTTAGACAGCTTTAATAACTTCTATAGTCTGCTTCTTTCATGGCAAACATTCTTTATTTCTTTTTTTCTGCTTGTGAAGAAATGTTATTTCCACACATCAAAGGCAATGGATCAAGGGGTTAATTGAAGAACTGTAGAGATATCCCTTCCAGTCAATGTGACCATATTGACATCCAACTCTTCATAGCTCTCTGGTTTTTTTTTTCCGTAATATCCAGAGATAGTTTCTTTATGCTTAGACATCTGAATGAAAAATACAAACTAAGAAAACCCTGCATACTTTAAGACAATATACAATAGAGCAACATGCACAGGATTCCTGAGATAAGTACTCAGGGTCATAAATTGAGGTAATGCAATTGATGGCCCATAGCAACTCAGAAGGCCTATGGAAAGATGCAAGAAGTTCCCCAGGGAGCGGAAGATTTGCCATATTAGTGTCCATACTGTTCCTGGGTGGAATTCTCAGTCTTTTTTTTTGGGGGGGGAGGAGGGTAGGAGCATTCATTTTATTTTGTTTTACTTACTTTTTCATTGGTACATTTTATTGGTCCATTAAATATACATATCACAATTACACTCCACGTTGAGAATTTGTACCAGTATATGACACAGCTTAATTCTCATTTTTCCCAATCTTTTGTTTTTATCAACTTTGATCCTGTCATCTGGAATTCTTTAATTTCCCTTTGTCTTCTTAGCTGCACTCAAATGGGATTGCAGAACATGCCTTGTTCAGTGGCGGAGCATACTTCTGTGCTTCATTTCTGCTGAGAAGTTTGAGATCCCTAGAGGTAATTTAAAATTTCAAACAGCCGCAGACTGCGATTTGTTTCCAATGCCGCTCCCTTGAACTGTTGGTAGACTTCATATCTCTTTAAATCCAGTCATTACCTATTCTAATAACATCACTGTTCTGTAGATATATATTTTTAGATCAGTTATATCTTTCTTTTTGTGTCTCTACCCTCTTCTTACCCTGAAACAATAATTATACCAAATTTAACTTTTACGACTTCCATAGGTATGCTAAGATTTTAGTCTTTTGGTCCTTGAACCATTTCGTGCAGTTGAATGTATTTGTATACCTAGCTCTTAATTATGCTTCTTCTGTGAAGGACCTTAACTGACTTAGACTTTAACATTAGTTGTGATGACCGTTCTTTTCATTTGGTCCTCTCTACAAGTCTAAGTTTCTGTGGCCTTTGTTAAATTCAGTGACACACTCAATGATTTCTTTTTATAGTTTGAGCTTCAAAAGCAGTTTCCTCCCTCAATCTTACAAATTGCTTAGCTTTTTTAGTCCATTTCCAGTCGTTTCTTTTCTAAACTCATCTTTCCTTTACAAGGTCTTGCTAAACATTGCCAAAACACTCACATCATGTACCACATCCCACTAGAATGATTATAATGATTATACTAATAACAGCAGCCCTAAATTTCAGTGCCTTAACAGTACTCCACAATGAATGGGTAGAAGTCCTCTACTCAAGTAGGTCCCCACTGCCTGTGGGAGTTGGAAATGTCACACGGACACAGGTTCCCTCTGTCCCTGTAGAAATGAATAGAGTCATAACAACGGGCACAGACTTTTATAAATAATCTTATCCAGGGAAAATCCAGAATGTTTCTATTCACATTCCATTAACATATTGTAAGTCTATATTCAGCTTCAGGTAGGTGGGGAAGTAAAATGCCAAAATATGATGCTCAGGAAGCCCTGGAATATTTATTGTTGATTCCTAAAGATGACAACACCCCATAAACTTACAAGACATCCAAAAATACTCTTTCTCTTTCTAGTTCTTCTTCCATCCTTGTTTTTCTCAAGGTACCCGGGAAGAACACTCAGTTGAGAGAATAACTAGGCTGTTCATTGAGGACGTGTCTACAAATCTATGTATGTAAAAGTTATACCATAATAATATAGGTACTAGGTTAAATATTGAGTAACTGTGTCCTTGTTCAAGGGAGATGCAGAGAACCAACTGTGCACAGTGGTTAGTAACCCAGAAGAACACAGCCACTCTGAGTCGACTTTATGACCCGGGTAATGCTGCCTTCCCTTTGGATAAAGTATTGACCCAGAAACATTTTGGATTGTTCTCAAGGCACCAAAGAAGCTGTTTTTCTAGCCATGAAGCTGCTTTTCTAGCCATGGGTATAGGGGAAGGGAAGTCAGGCTTTTCTTTTTCTTCCTAGCACTCACTCTGTATACACCTTTTTGTGGTTAGTGAGGGTCTGCAAGGCAGGAAGACCCGGTGGCAGCAGATACACTAGGAATATGTTGAGGACAGTGCCAGAGTCAGATGGTGGTGCCTAGATATGGAGCATTGACAGTGGAGAAAGACTGGAAACTCAAATATGTTATATGTGTTAAGTATATTTAGTATATGTGTCATATATGGGTTATGTCTTGCATATACATCATGTTTGTTGCTTTCTGTCACTATACCACACCTGTGACTATCCGCTTACAAAGAGAAAAGGTTCCTCTTTTTTCATTTTTGGGTTTACTAGTCTACCATTCACTGGCCCTACTGCTTTGTGTTTATTTTGGAATATCATTGCAATAGTTCCTGCCAGAACCAATTCATTGGTTTGTGTCCAGAAAGCAGAAAAACACATAAGAGGAAGTCACTATGGTTCCACAATCCTCTGTACCCCTCCCTCAGTGGCTTCCCAATAGACCCACATCACCTTTAATGTGTGCGCTGTCTTTCAGTAGCATCAAACTCTCGAGACTAAGCTTTTAATAGATGGATGTCTGGCAGGCACTTATCTGACTCATAGCACATATCTTTATAAGAAATACTCCTAATAACCTTAAGAGGTATCTATTTTTTAATTTTACAAATATTACAGTTGAGCTTTATGTATGGGACTGATGGCTTTCCCTTGCAATTTTGAAGTCATTCAGCTAACATTCAGACACGAATGTTTCCAAATTCAAAACTTACATTTATGACTAAACTGATCATTTCTTAAATACTACTTGATAAGTTTTTGAAGCCTGGATGAATTGTTTATGGATAGGAGAAATTGGATCTAAATTCTGACTCTGTTCATTACTGTCTCTGTGGTTTGCAAACCAGGGAACCAGGCCTGGGTGAATGTGAAAGGAAAAAAGAAGGAATGAAATAAAATTACCATGGTGTCCTCAGCAATGGGTTGTGTAATATTCTTACAATAGTGAGGAGTTTCCTTAAACAATATTCAAAGTTTTGGGAGCCTGACATAAAAAAAAAAAAAAAACACATGGAAAGTGTTCTAATATAAGCTTTGAAACTGTGGTTTCAATTTGAGTACAAAGGCTTTAGAATTCTATAGAAAGAATTTTTGATATGGTTTTGGAGCACTAGTGAATAATAATAAAATAAATACTGCATACAGAGCATTATTTGTGCAGTACTTTGCACAGTTATCTTTATATGATGTCTGACTTTAAAATAATGATACAATATAGCTGAAATTATTTCCAAATTATCGGTGGGGAATTAACCAGAAAAGTTTAGAACAATTCTAGGAGAAACGGGAAATCTGACATGAAAGTGATCTCATCTTATTTTGTGATCATGAAGAAGACTCATGGAAAATGAGATGTCTGAGATCACCCTAGAACAACTGGATACATTTGAACATGATAATATAAGAAGACATAATTCACGGCTCAGGGAAAGACCTAAGAGAAATCACAGAAATACAAATTTAATAAGGTGCCTAAGGTTCGAGGAGACCAGAAACCTAATATATACCCTGAAATTTCATTGTAAATTAAACAACATGATGAAAACTTGCACAAACATATTCTTTTGAGTCTGCATGCATTTCTTCTTTCCATCTTGAGATATAAGCTCCATGGAGGAATTTAAACAAGGTTTGCTATTACTGAATTGGATGAACATCTTAAGAAACAGCTGTATCTTTATCAAAAGACAACACAATATTAATTTCTTGCTGGCCCTGGGAGCTCATGTAAAATGTATGGGGCCGCTTTTTAATTTTCTCTAGTGCAGGTGGCATGCTGTGGTGGGGTGGGGGTGTGGACGGGGAGAAAGCTGGTCACAGGACCAGTTAAGTCACGCAGATGCGTGCATGGAATGACCTTGCTTGGGAGCCAAACTTGAGGCAGAACAAGAATGAGAAGGTAGCAGAACTAATCGACTTGGAACAGGGCCCATTCCCTCCATCACTGGGGCCACTTAGGATGCAGGCAGTGTCCTGTGCTTTTCCCCAAGCTTGCCCCTTGAACGCAAACACAGTGCTTTCTCTTACATAACTCAACAGAAAATGTAGATTTGCCATCTAAAATAGAATTAGTGTTCTTGCTAATGTATCTATTTCTCTTCTTGTTCCTCTCTCTTCTTCAACCCCCCTTATTTCTCGACTTTATGGAAGATTTATTGCTTATGATGAACTTGATCACATACCCTTCACGACCCCCTCAAAACCAAGAGTACTTTGTGAGTCTCGTACAACATTTATGTGATTTCTTTGTGCACCCACCAAATTTCCCTGAACTTCACTCATGACACGCACTCAGAAAAGATGTTTTTTAACCCCTTCTTCCATATAGATCTGCTTTTGAAATCTAATTTTAGCATTAATTTGCTAATTATAGACCTAGATTTTAATACAATAGTTTTTAATATTTCAAAAGTTTGATTTCAGCATTTACAAATCAGGAATAATTATTATTCATTTTGTAAAATTACTGTGCAGATTAATTGATATATTGGCAACTCACACATTTAGCCAATTGCTACTCATATCTATGATAGCACTCTTTTATACATATACATATATATATTTATATAACTGTACACTACTCAAGTATTAGTGACTAATAATGATTCAGCAGTTGTCAATTAAGGTGAAGTCTGGAGATTTCCTTTAATACATTGTTTTATTTAAGTTGTATACACACACACACACACACACACACACACACACATATATAGTAAGTGCTTCTGTTATGGCTCCATGAACAGAAGCCCAGGATGATCTGCTTCTCTGGAGTGGCTGGAACAGAGTAACAGCCTATGTGCTCACTCATCCCTAATAATTAAATGGCATCCGGTGGCTGGTCAATGTCACTGCACAGTCATACCCCCCAAAATCCATTACAAAATGTTCTATTATCCACAAGAAATGCTAACAATATGAAATAGATTGTAAATTTAGATGCTTCTCAACTTGAGAACTTTGAAATGCGGAGCGTCAGCTGACACAGTGTCATCTCGGGCTATGAACAAAAGAGCACTTCAGTACCCTTTCAGAACAGAGCACAGCCTACATTAGAGTCATATCAGTGCTTAGGGGTTTTTGAAAAGCACACACACATGCATTTTGTGGATCATTGGCAGGAGAGTCACATCTCAATTATGACCAAATGACAATATCATGAGGCTTTTTGTGTGGATTTTTCAGAATATTTGGACAGTGTTAGGGAGAGGGATGATATTTAAGAGACTGAAAAGCTCCCAGCCACTAATGCAGTAAGCATGTATGAATCAGCATGTGTACTCAGTGAACAAGGAAGAAACCAATGATAGCGAGCTTCTACCACGTTTGGGTTATGTGGCATATTCTCTTTACAGTTGTTTTGTATGAAGCTTGTAGCAATTCCATGAAATCCATATCCTTTGGGATGTCTTATAAAGGATGATGATCCAGATGTTTGAAACTTACATTAATGATGATTTGATTGTTTCAGATTTGCTTGCCAAGCATAAAGATGAATGCATGAGCTGCATTTTCTAAAGATGGTAAAGTTCTGTTAATTACAGGACTCTTCGTTAAGCTGAATAAACGTGATGACTTTGGGTAAGAACTGTGGGAAACAGAGTAGTTCATGGGCAAAGTATGGTACCTGATAAAGGATGGAAGAATCTGAAATTCTTACAGAAAAACAAATATGGACAATACTAAATCAAATAACCTTTCATTGAACTGAGAGGAGACAAAAGCACTCTTGTTGATAATAACTGGGGAAAGAGTTTCCACTTTTACATGAAAACATCTTTACACTGTTTGCTCAGAGGTGAGTGTTGTAACCTTCCTGTCCAGTTTCCCTGTGCTATTTTAATAAGATATGCATTGATCACCAGAAGGCTACTGCAAGTGAATTAAAGTCTTTTAAAGAAAGTTACATTTTGGGCTGGAGGGTTAGCTCAGTGGTTCCAGCGCCTGCCTCGCAAGCGCAAGGTCCTGAGTTTGATCCCCAGTAACCACATATAATGCTGGGCGTGGAGACTCACACCCACCAACAATCAATAGCACATACCACAGTGCTGGGCGTGGTGGCTCATGCCTGTAATCCCAGCACTCGGGAGGCAGAGACAGGATTGCTGAGTTTGAGGCTTGCCTGGGCTACATAGTGAGCTCAGGGCCAGCCTGAACTGCAAAGTGAGACCCTGTCTCAAAAAAAAAAAAAGTTACATTTCATGATACAATTGTGCTGAAAGGTGAAATGTGAGATAACACTTGTAGTTATGGAACTAAAATTCCAGAGAACTGCACTCTGTGTGTGTGTGTGTGTGTGTGTGTGTGTATCACATTCTCAATGTCTAGCACATGGTTAAGAATGGATAACTCTCAAAGTGTGTTGAGTTTAATTGATTCAAACAGATGAAAGAAACTAGAATGAAAGAAAATTCAAGACTACAATCTAAGAATAAAACCGAAGAACAAAATTATGTTATTAAAATAAAAAGGTCCTCAGTTTCTTCATCGGTGAGATTCTCAAATCATATGATTTCAAAGACCTCATTTTGTTCTGATAATTTTCCATAGCTACTTTAGCTGGAAACATAGGCAAGGTGGTTATCTCTGGGATCTTCCCACAAGTTACAGACCCTTACTCTGCAAAATGATCTATGCTCATATTTGCAGCCTGAGTCAGAATTTTTCTCTTGGATGAGCTTTTCCCTGGGCCATAAGGCTATTATCAAAAGATGAACAGCATAATATTTGCTTATGCTCTGTGACAGTGGGGTGGGTTGGGTGCCTGTGACTTTCCACCATATCTCTCTGTTTTCAGTAGTTTTCCCATACAGTAGCAACATTCATGGGAATAGGCCAATGAAATGAGAAATAGTAACCACAAAGTATTTCTTGAAAATAAGCCAGACTATTTTAATCAATTTCAGTTTAATTTCAATAAATTATAAATACATACATGTGTATGTGTATATATATCAATGATATATATGTGAATATGTATATATACATATGTATGTATGTATGTATGTATGTATGTATATCAAACAGTTGCAGTCACGAGGCCAGAGAGCTAAGGAGAAAGGCAGGTGTGAAGTGTTGAGAAATTGCTGAGAAGAAACACTTTGTCTGGATTTAAGCTGTGGAATGTTATTACCCAAGATGTGAGATCTAAGAGGAGGTTTAAAGGTTAAAATGAGTTAGATACACAGAACAGAGAAGATAGTTCCAGAAATAGAACTCATCTCCTAGGGAGATGATGATAGTGTGGAGTACTGCAGAAACCAAGGATTCCACCAGCTAGATCATGGATTTAGTGAGATGTGTTGAGCACAGAAACTATGGGATTGGCCATTATTTAGTTTCTAAGTCGTTAGAAACCAAGGTAAGAATTCGGATGATACTTATGGTCAATTAGAAATCAGTGAAGGGGTTAAATAATTGAAGACATAATCACATTGCTGAAAAACCTCACCCTTGCCAGACTTTGGAAAGGGTTTAGAAGAGAGCAAGAGTGGAACTGATGAGACAAGGAAAGTTGTCCCCTGAGCAGAGTTGGGGGGAGGTCAGGGGTGGAGACCGGTGATACACAAAAGAGGTGGTTTCTTCATGGGGCTTAGGTGCAGTAATTAGTCTGGGCATGCCAATTGCTTGATTTAATGTGCATTTCCTGGTTTGTGTTGGGTCAAACAAATGCTGTTACTGTTTTAGCTTGGATATCAAATACCACACAGAAGTCTCACCTTAGGAAGTGGGGTCTGGTCAGAAGGGGTGCATAGTAAGGCCAGGACTTGGAGCTGTGTATTCTGATTTCCAGCTCTGCACTTTTCTCTTCCTGGTTGTTACGTGGTGAACCATTTGCTTCTACCATGCCATTCTGACATGCTGTTTCCACTTTGGAGTCAACTAGCTATGGATGCAATCAGCTGAAAGGGCGGGCCAAGATAAAATTCTTCATATTGAAGGCGTTGGTTATTTTGTTCCAGTGGCAGGAAAATGACTAATGTAGTTGCCGTGCATAAAGAAGATAGTAATCTGTTATGTCAATGCCAATTCTTGTGTACACCATTAGTCTCAATATTCTAATGTCTTCAACCATTTATTTACTCAAACATATATTTATCAAATGGCTTCTATGATGACGGTCACTAAACTGGACGTAGAGTATCTGACAGTGAAATGAAAAGATATTCTTATGAAGCGTACAGTCTGTAAGCCTGGCAGGCAAAATAAGTAACTGCATGAAAAATATAGATGTAAAATACTATCATACAGGGTGGGGAGGTAAAGTATTGAGAAGTGGCTTCTCACAGGAGGGCAGAGAAGGTTTTGTCAGAGACATGGCAGCTGAGATAAGACATGTGTTCTGAAAAACTCCACGGTATCCAGGTGAAAGATTTTCTAGGGAAGTGAAGGGAAAGGGCACATATTTTCAAGTGAGACATCTCCCCAGATGATGTTATTTAATTTCACAACTTAGAACACTGTCTGCTCTGTAATGTTCACCCCATTTATGATGCTCTGCTTCGGTTCAGGTTATAGAAGGGAATTTTTGCCTTCCCACGTGTTCTGTCCTTGGTAGTTTCCTCTTCTTTATTGGTCATCTCTACAGCTGAACTGGGACACGAAGTGAACATTCTAGAGGGGCAGTTTTCTTCAGTGATCTGTTTGCAACACCCAAGAGAGTTCCCACATCCACACACACACAAACACACACATGCACGCAGACACACACACACACATGCAGACACACACACATGCACACCACACACACACACTGCTAACACCTTTTTTTTTTTTTTTTCTCTGAGGGAACGCAGGAAAGCCTGAATTATAAGCCATCCCGTACAGACGTTGTTTGTGGACAGAAAGGTTGGGAATGCGAGGGAAGCACTGGCAGTGAGAGAAGTGAGGCCCAGCCTGGACAGAGACAGGGCAGAATATGTTCTTCAGCTCTGTGTAGAATGCATCACAGAGTCTGTATCTCATGTTAAATGTGTTCAGACAAAGGATTTAGAGAGTGGAAAGGAAGATGTTTGGCTTATGTTATTAAGGCCTCACTCGGGTGGTACATTGAGAATGAATTTCAGCATAGGGGGAGAGCACAGAAGCAGAGAGATCTGGGGAGCGAGGACTTCTGCGACGCGTGCACCTGTGTGCTCAGCCCTAATGGATTGCTCAGCGCTTCCATCCTTCAGGTAAAGTTCCCATTAGCTGCAGTAATGCATTATGGGGGATCTGCCAACTTCCTTTCTGCTGGTGTAGTCAGAGGTAGCAGCAGCCCAGAGCCAAGTACAGAGCTAATCTGGGGGAGTATTTTTTGTGCCAAGAAAATATAAACATGCTTCAGAGATACAGCCTTGATTAAAAATACATGGACACTCTCTGGATCTAAGCCAAAGACATATGGCCTTTGATTGCCTGGCATTTTCAATTCATACAAGAACATTATGGTGCTGCATTATAGAT
>PVIC010010682.1:0-5000 GCA_004025085.1 Thryonomys swinderianus
CCCTCCCTTCCTTCCTGACAGGGTCTTGCTTTTGTAGTTCAGGCTGGCCCTGAAGTCTATGTAGCCCAGGCTCACAATAATCCTCCTGCCTGTCTGAGTGCTGGGATTACAGGTGTGAGCTGCCACCACACCCAGCATTGTGGTTATGTGGTACCAGGGATCGAACTCCGGACCTTGTGCTTGGAAGGCAGATGCCGGAACCACTGAACTAAATCCCCGGCCCCGTTTGTATGTGTTTTCAACTTCAGGCTAAAACTGAGGGTTTTTTTACAATTATTTTTCCACATATGAGTATTCTTGCTGCTTTTTAGATTGAGATTTTAATGTACTGCCAGCTGACCAGCCGACAAAAGCTATTATATCAGGCATTGAAGAACAAAATTTCCATTGAAGATCTATTACAGTCTTCTATGGGGTCGACCCAGCAAGCACAGAACACCACCAGCAGCCTCATGAACCTAGTCATGCAGTTTAGGAAGGTAAGAGTTTAGCCCACCTGCGCTGGTGTTTTTATCATACTACTTCAAGGGAAAAGTTTGATGCCAGATAAAGGCTGTTATAAAAAGTGAAAAGAAACACTCCCAAAGATAAACATTCATGTTTGGGGATTCCCTCATTTCATACAGTGCACTTCACAGTATTGTCCTATTCCTTTCCTCCTAGGTGTGTAATCACCCAGAGTTATTTGAACGACAAGAAACTTGGTCTCCATTTCATATTTCCCTAAAGCCATATGAGATTTCAAAGTTTATCTACCGTCATGGACAGATCAGGGTGTTCAACCATTCACGAGATAGGTGAGCAAATATTAGTATCTGTTTCCTGTGAGATGACTTTTTTGTTTTGTTTCGCTTTTGCTTTCTTTTTTTTTTATGTAGTTTGGGATCCTGTGGCTTCGTAGGTAAATTTAATGAAGAATGGGATTTTCTAACAGTGAGATTGGACAAGTATTTGTGATACGAATTTGAGCATTATTCAGACTTCAACTAAATTATCTTAAAAGCTCTAGCCACTTCTAGTTGGCTTTTGACTCGGGAATGAGTGCCTGTGTGTAAATATGTCCTTACATCATATGTGGACAGGAAATGTACTACTATAACTCCATATACTGAAACTCCATATAACTCCATATACTCCATTGGTTGTGGTGGCACACAGATTAGAGAATGGATTGGATTTAAAATTGATCAGATATGCTTTCTTTTTGGAATCAGCAATAATAGCTGTAGTAAAGATTGAGGTAGTTGTTTTAAGCTAATGTGCTAGAGATCACTTTATTCAGAAAACTGATGTTTGGCTTGTTTTACCCTTCTGAATTAGGATGGATGTCTTGATTTTTGAACTTTAAAAATTATTTTTATTGCCGGGCGTGGTGGCTCACGCCTGTAATCCCAGCACTCAGGAGGAAGAGAAAGGAGGATTGCTGAGTTCAAGGCTTGCCTGGGCTACATAGTGAGCTGAGGGCCAGCCTGAACTACAAAGTGAGACCCTGTCTCAAAAAAAAAATTATTTATGTATTTATTTATATTTATTTATTGGCCTTTGAACTTTTTTTTTTTTTTTTTGAGACTGGGTCTCACTTTGTAGTTCAGGCTGGCCCTGAGCTCACTATGTAGCCCAGGCAAGCCTTGAACTCAGCAATCGACCTGTCTCTGCCTCTGGAATGCTGGGATTACAGGTGTGAGCCACCATGCCCGGCACTGTAGTATGTGGTATTGATTGCTGGTGGGCGTGAATCACCACTAAGCTAAATCTCTGGCCCAGTCTTTGAACTTTTTAACATGGTTCCTGAGACTTTTTCTGTGTATCACATTTGAGAACCATGGACTTGAAAAGCTCCTTTTGTGGAGAAATAATATAAACCATTATAAAAGTAACTATCAGCATGACCTAATGACAGTGAAATTAAGATGTATTTAATGGGCTCGGCTGAATACTTTGTGATAGCTCCAGGTTAATACTTAACTAGATGATCAGAGGAAAGAGGCCAACCTGTGGTGCCCTTTGTTTAATGTGGTATCTGATAGTTTACAGTACTAGAATTGTGATCATCTGAAGTAAAACAAGATGTTTCAACTTGTATTATCTTCATAAACTTTAATTGCTTTGTACTTTCTGACATTTAGTGCCATGTGTAATAAGACAAAAAAAATCTCTTATAAAGTAGAAACAATTTCTTGGGAAAGAGATTTAGTTCAGTGGTTCCGGCGCCTGCCTTGCAAGTGCAAGATCCTGAGTTTGATCCCCGGTAACCACATACAGTGCTGGGCGTGGTGACTCACGCCCACCAGCAATCAATACACCATACCACAGTGCTGGGCTTGGTGGCTCACGCCTGTAATCCCAGCACTCGGGAGGCAGAGGCAGGAGGATTGCTGAGTTTGAGGTTTGCCTGGGATACATAGTGAGGTGAAGGCCAGCCTGAACTACAAAGCAAGACCTTGTCTCAAAAAAAACCCAAAAAAGTAGAAAATTTCTTAACTAATGTTTTCCTTTGTTTGGAGCTCTGGTATAGTTAACTCTCCAATATTTGTATTTGAATTCGAATTTATTTTATTTCATTCACAGGTGGTTAAGGGTTCTTCTTTCTCCATTTGCACCAGACTATATCCAACAGTCTCTCTTCCATAGAAAAGGTATGATGTGGTTTTGGGGAGGGAAAGTATGTTAAGAATTTTCCAGTTCAGGAAAAGAAGCTGGTCATCTTTGAATATAATCTAAAATACTAAAACCAAGGCTTAGAATCTTTTTCCTCTCTGCCCTTTGTTTTGCTGAGTGTCTGATTTGGAACTGCTTTTGGCTTTGCCTGTGTGTCAGGCCTTTATTTGTAAAGCCTTGGTAATATTTAATTAAATAAATCAGTCATCTGCATCTGAAGGCTCTGTGATTTGTGGCTACAGCATGAAGCAATAGAACATAGCTGTAATTGGCCATCCATCTTGATTTTCTTTTCTTTTTTTGTTTTTTTTTTGAGACAGGGTCTCGCTTTGTAGTTCAGGCTGCCCCTGAGCTCACTATGTAGCTCAGGCAAGCCTCAAACTCAGCAATCCTGCCTCTGCCTCCCCAGTGCTGGGATTACAGGCGTGAGCTACCACACCCAGCGTTGTGGGGTGTGTACTGATTGCTGGTGGGCGTGAGCCACCATGCCCAATATCATATTATTGTATGTGGTTACCCGGATCAGACCAGAGACCTTGAATTTGCTAGGCAGGCACCAAAACCACTGAGCTAAATCTCTGGCCCCCATCTTGATTTTCTACTGGCTTCTTAGGAATTTCTTACTCTTGAAACTTGACACTGGCCTCTTTTTTTTTTTTTGCTTTTTGAGACAGGGTCTCGCTTTGTAGTTCAGGCTGGCCCTTAGCTCACTATGGTGCCCAGGCAAGCCGCCACGATCTCAGCAATCCTCCTATCTCTGCCTCCCGAGTGCTGGGATTACAGGCGTGAGCCACCACGTCCGTCCGGCATTGTGGCATTGTGGTATGCAGTGTTGATTGTTGGTGGGCGTGAGTCTCCACGCCCAGCATTATATGTGGTCACTGGGGAGCGAACTCAGGACCTTGCACTTGCGAGGCAGGCGCCGGAACCACTGAGCTAACCCTCCGGACACTGGCCTCTTATTAATGAGACTTCCTTCTTTCCTCTTTAAGAAAAGAAGCTGGTTATGTTTGAATATAATCCAAAATATTAAAACCAAGGCTTAGAATCTTTCCTCTCTGTCTTTTTTTTTTTTTCAATGATAAAAAGAAAAGGTAGTTATCCAAAGATCCAAAGGTAACTAACTGATTGAGCTGTGTCCAGTCAGGCCCATACGTGCCATATCTTATAGAACTGCTTCTGCTACTTGTGGTTATAGTGATGCTGTGTCTTAGATCAGACTCTTTGGAATATCTTTGGATGCTTAAGTCAAAATTTGGCAGTTAGGCAGGCTTTATTGTTGATATTATCTCTTGATTGGCTATTCAGTAGAATGTTATTCTTTGATATTCTAGGTATTAATGAAGAAAGCTGTTTTTCTTTTCTTCGCTTTATTGATGTATCTCCAGCAGAAATGGCCAACCTTATGCTTCAGGGACTTTTGGCCAGGTGAGGAGTTTGTTTATCACTTGGTAAGAGAACAGGTATGAATAAACACGGATGAGTGATGAATACTGTAAAATCAAACATTTAATATTACATGATCCAAGCCTCTCATTCTTTTTCTCTTATAAATAACATTTTTTAAATTAGGAAATTATAATTTTCTTTTGGTCATTTAATTATATGGTGCTTCATGTTCATACTGTACATGAAGAGTATTAGCAAGGAGTGATGGCACATGCCTGCAATCCCACACTTTCGAAAACAGGCACATTACAAATTCAAACCCAGCCTGGGTGACCTAGTGAGACTCTGTTTCAAGATTTTAAACTCTTTTTTTTTTTTTTTTTTGAGACAGGGTCTCACTTTGTAGCTCAGGCTGGCTCTGAGCTAACTATGTAGCCCAGGGAAGCCTCGAACTCAGCAGTCCTCCTGTTTCTGCCTCCCGAGTGCTGGGATTACAGGTGTGAGCCACCACGCCCGGCTGTTTCAAGATTTTAAAAAAGGGCTAGATTGTAGCTCAATGCAAGGGTCTGGGTTCAGTTCCTAACACCAGGGGAGGGAATGGTCCTACACATTTAGGCTTTTTTCTGTGTTACCAGATTCAAATTCTCTATTTTCTGGTTAGTTTTTAGGTTTTTCTTGTTTCCACAGGGCAAATCATGGGTTATGATTTATTTAGCTGGTACTGACCACAGCATGGCCTGTCTCAAGTATTCAAAGAATTTAGTTCTTTGTTCTTTTCCTTTGGCATAATGACTTTCACTGATCTTATGGTTTTGTATTTATGTAAGAAGAACCTCAATAGAAATTGTAGTCTGCTACTATGAAGATGTTTCAGGCTGTGAGTTATTGGATAGAAATGAATATTCTTGAATATTGAGAGGAGCTTTAATAGGATTTTAATGTTCATTTTAAGA
>PVIC010010682.1:10000-42899 GCA_004025085.1 Thryonomys swinderianus
GGCACTGGAACCACTGAGTTAAATCTCCAGCCATTGCTTTCTTTTGTAATACTAGGAAGAAGAATAGTCTTGTTTTAAAAATACACAGAAATTATGTTTTAAGCTTTTATCAGAAACATATGGGAGTAGATCTCAGGTTCCATGATCCAGGTCATTCTTGAAGGTGACATTCAGCTTCTCAGGCACATTGGCCTATGAGAAGAGATAAGTGAAATGCAGAAACTGAAAAGGTTATCATGAATTCTTTGTCTTATAAAATCCAAGTAATATTTTTAGTGAAATGTCTTTAAAGCTACCAAGTTGTCTTTGATTAAATTTCCCATTTTCAGCCTTTTTTTTCTTTCTCAGTATTAGAGACTGAACACAAGACCTTTGCTCTGAGCTATATCCCCAGCACCCCTCTTTAAAACCATTTATTAATTTATGTATGTATGTATGTATTTATTAGACAGGGTCTTGATTTGTAGTTCAGGCTGGCTCTGAATTCACTGTGTAGCCCAAGGAAGCCTTGAACTTTCACAGCCCTCCTGCATCTGCCTCCCAAGGATTACAGGTGTGAACCACCATGCCTGGCATTGTGGCATGTAGAATTGGGCATCGAGTTCAGGACCTTACGCTTGCCAGGAGACACTAGACCACTGAGCTAAATCTCCAGCCCCTAAAACTTTTTATTTTGAGATGGTCTCGTTAACATCCCCAGATAGGTTTGACCTTGTTAGCCTCCTGCCTCTGCCTCTGAGAGTGTTGGGATTGCAGGCATGCACCACAACACCCAGCTTCCCGTATTCAGCTTTGTCTTCAGACTGAAGGCAGAAAATCCTTCATTTTGTACCTTTCTCTGCCTTCATTTGTTTTACAAGGTATAATAGGTTTTGTTCTGGCACCTTTTCTTCTCTCATCAGATATAGTTTCCCATGCTCAGATCCAAATCAATCCTTCAGTTCTTTTTCCTCTGGGTAGACAGATAAAAATCTTGACTTTGTGTTGTCATCTTGTTTATGGTAGGCCATGGAGCCTATTGAGTAATCTGTCTCCCTTCCCTTTTCTCTTTCTCCCCATAGGCATGAATGAATCTGGACAGTCTGAAGCTCTTTCCCTTAACCCCTGTAATGTGCTAGTAAAATCCTTGTTCTCACCCTGCAGTTAATATTAAATTTGAACTCTGTATTTACACAATTCATGAATCTACCATTTTCATATTGCTAAGTTCAGGATGATGGATAAACATCAATGGCCTAAGAACTACCCTAGGGCCCATATCACTTGGCACTTAGGGGTGTTTGGGACAAAGTTTATTTTAAATCTTTTTATTTTAATGCTTTTCTGCATTGTATTCTCTTATGCTTGTGGAACAAAAGCCAGTGTTACTCCCTGTATTTCACTTCATTTTCTTTTTGCTCCCTACTGCTTTACTCTTAGGAATTTCAGGTAGGAATAATATTTATAACATTCATAAATTCATTCTCACACCTTCCTCCACACCTTGGATCTTTGGCCAGAATATTTTTCCAGTATTGCTTTGCAAGGGGTAAAGAATATTGAAGAATGGCCTGGAGTTAGAGGCAGGAGGCTGAGGTGAAAGGATCACAGGCTTGCCTTTTTCAAAATAAAATTTAGGATGAGGATGGAGCTCAGTGGTAGAGGCCCTGATTTAATCTTCAGTATCACAAGAACTGAAGTACAGTATTGAAGAGTGACTTTAGATCTCACAATGTTTTTTAAAAATTCTTAGCCAGGTATGGTGACACACACCTGTGATCCCAGTGCTTGGAGGCTGAGGCAGGGGAACTTTCCTGAGTTTCAGGCCAAGCTGGCTCCTTGGTGAGTTCAATGCCAGCCTGAACTACAGAGCAAGACCCTAACTCAAAAGACCAAAAAAAAAAAGAAAGAAAAATCTTTTACCTAGAAGAATAAAGACAAAAGCCAGGCCCTATACAAATATGTATTTAGTCATCTCTTTTGGAGAGCTTTTTTTTCTTTTTTTTGAGACAGGGTCTCGCTTTGTAGTTCAGGCTGGCTCTGAGCTTACTATGTAGCCCAGGCAAGCCTCAAACTCAGCAATCTTCCTGTCTCTGCCTCCCGATTGCTGGGATTATAGGCATGAGCCACCATGCCCGCCCGCCACTGTGGTATGTGGTGTTGATTGCTGGTGGGTGTGCCAGCATTGTATGTGGTTACCGGGGATGGAACTCAGGACCTTGCACTTGGGAGGCAGGCTCCAGGATCACTGATCTAACCCTCGGGCCCTGGAGAGTGTATTTTAAACTATCCCCAATTAAATATCACACTAAAAATGATGGTTGGCAGAACATTTTCCAGTATCAGTTCTGTTGTCTCTGAGTCAGTGAACTGTTGTTATGGTGACGGTTTACTTAGACATCATAGGTATTGAAGGCTTTATTTTTAAATTATAATTTGTGATCTGTTTATTTTTCTATATTTGTTATATTTCAGTTCAAATAAAAATGATGTAACATAAGGAAAAGTATAGCAAAGTAGATGAAATAAACAGGACTTAGAAAATACAATTCATCAAAACTCAAGACAGAATATCTGAATAGTCTTATGTTTTTTGTTTTTTTTTTGAGACAGGGTCTCGCTTTGTAGTTCGAGCTGGCTCTGAGCTCACTATGTAGCCCAGGCAAGCTTCGAACTCAGCAGTCCTCCTATCTCTGCCTCTTGAGTGCTGGGATTACAGGTGTAAGCCACCACGCCCGGCACTGTGGTATGTGGTATTGATTGCTGGTGGGCGTGAGTCTCCACGCCCAGCATTGTATGTGGTTTCTGGGGATCAAACTCAGGACTTTGCGCTCTTGCGAGGCAGGCGCCGGAACCACTGAACTAATCCTCCGGCCCTAGTCTTATGTTTTTAAAAGGAATTAAATTTATAATTAAAATCTTTTCACAAGGAAAACAGATTGATCAACTAATTCTATCAAACATTTGAAGAATAGTTCCAACTTTTTCAGTCTTTTTTTGTCCAGACTTACATTCTGTTGTTCACCTTTTATACCAGAAAAGGGGATTTATACATTTATACAACCCTAGAGAGCATAATAGCTCAAGGAAATGTGGGACATTTCAAATTTTGCAATCTAAATCAGTCAAAGGATCTTAAAGAATTGCTTTCAAAATAAAGGCAAGTGTTGAAGTTTTGCTCTGTTAAATTCTTTGAGATCTTTATTGGCTCTGGCTATTGATAAAAAATCTCTCAAACAGCAAGTTTTCAAAAACTTTTACTCTAAATGTTAATTTTCATCTACAATATCTATATATGTATCATCATTTCCTGAGATCGTGAGAGCTGTCAATGCCAGTGGAAAGCTCTGGGAAGCCATGTGTGTTTCTGCATTTTATTTTCTCCCTTTTTGTTTGTATACTTAAAATATCTGTGAAAACAGAATACATGTAGTATAACGATTGACTTAATAAACACTATACCCTTTCATTTAAAGCGAAATATTTTATCTTGTTTTAAAATATGGAGAGCAAAGTGTGGCCCCTGGTTGATTGAGTAAGTTTCTATGAGAGGGGAAATCATTCTGTGCTAGAATGTGGCAAGAAGCGTGCAGTTGCGGGAGCATCATCCTGGCATACTTATTTCATCCAAGATTTTTGCTTAGTGCCGGAGACTGACTGACTGGAAAATCCTCATTTCACTCTGTGTACTTCTGAGGTTCTGGCAACAAGATGCACACAGCTGCCAGTGCTTCCAGGGTAATGAGACATTGAAAGCATGGGAAAGGGACAACAGAATAGCAAGGGCTGTGACTGCATTAAAAACAACTCACATCCCCCACAGTGTGACATTCCGTTTTATTTTTTTTTCTAAAAAAATTTTTTGTGGCCAAAATAGACTAAAAAAATAATGAATCTTCTTTTTTTCATTCCTACATGCCAAGCATCTTAAACAATGATATTTAATATTTTTGTCTCAGCATTAAATTTTTCTGTGTCTGACAATTCATGTCATTATGTGAAGGGGAAATTGGATAGTGTGGTACCAAGAACTTCTTGTGCTAATGAAGATTGATGGAATTATATATACCTAAGAGAAAGTAATCTAGAAAGTATTATTTTTGAAAAATATTCTAAGACTACTAGGATTTCTCAGAAGCAAAATCTATATATGTTTGTGAGCATTTGAACTACTGAGATATATTTTGGTTTTTGTGTTTTCTTTCAAATCTAGAATCAGAAAGCTCCTCTTAATAAGTGACTTCCAATAAGAATACCAGTTTAATCTAGCATATTAAGACAAGCAGATGTGTTCTAAATTGAGAATGAGTACCCTAGAAATAGAATTATTGGTAGACACTTCCAGAAAGGTAACAGGATAACATTTTGTTAAGAATACTCCCTATATTGACTACTTTCTTTCTTTGGTAGTAAGTAACTATGTTGTTGAGGAGAAAGAATTAAAAGATGGGAAATTGTCTAATTTTCTATGTCTCTGTTCTCAGAATGTAATAAGAAATAGCTTTCTGTTGAATGTTGCTGTTTGAGAATACTCAAAATGAGGATAACTGGCAAAGATCCCTGATGGAGATGTTGTATGGTTCCTGTTCTCTAGACATTAGTAAATAATTCAGGTGTCTTTAGATGAGCTACTGTTGCTACATCAGCCACTTGCCCAGGTATGGTCTGAGCGATAGAGGCATCCTAGCTAGCAGCCTAAACAACTTCCTGTCCCTGTTCCTGTTCTCTGCCTGAGACTAACAGGAATTAGTAGAGCTGTTGTCTGTTTTCTCAAAGCCAGGAAAGGGTAAGAGCAGTTATTGCTGATGCCAGAAATATGCTGTTAGGAATCAATAATAAAAACTTGGCTGCTGTTTTTGTTTGTTTGCTTGTTTGAACGTTTTGATTTGTTGGTTGTTTTTGGGTTTTTTAACCTTCATTTGTGCATTAACAGGATTTTGGGAGTAATATTTCTAACTGTATATAATCACTATTGGAAAACAGAATGACACCTTGCCCAATAATCTTCATAATGTTCCTCATAGGAAGTATTTAGATGATAATAGACATACACATACAGAAAAGTGAATGAACATCACTGAGATGCCAGCCAAGATGAAAATGCAGATTGAAAACCCAGCAGAAGGCTTCTCTGAGTAGCGATAGGGACCTCTGGGACTATAGAAAAAGCCAAACATGTCAAAGTTATGTGGACTCAGCAGTGTAATGAACTATTATAAGAACTTCCATACTTTGTGATGTAAAAATCACTGAAGGGAACCTTGCCCTCCTGAAAAAATAGCTGAAGTCTTGAGTTTGTACATAACCATTATTTAGAATTTGTCAATTCCTTCGTGGAGGCCAGTAACGATAAATTTGTCCTGTTGGACAACTTGAGATGACTTCTCTCAAACCATGATCCTAAGGGACTAATTTACTTGAGGAGATTTAAGCCCTGTGTAAAATAGACCCAAATGAATGGGAGAACTGGTATGTACTGAACAAAGAGGCCTCTAAGAGATTAGTTACTGGAATTACAGCAATTATGGTCCTGCAGCAGGTGAAAGTTGCTGTTCTGATCTGGTAGCTTGTTTTCTTGACCTTACAACAGAATATAAATTAGACTCCATTTTGTGTCATCTTCCCCCATATGGTTAGATTACCGGTCTGTTACTAAAAAACCATAGTAGACTTGGTCAGGAGTGCAGATCCAAAGATAAAAGGTCTAACATTGCACTAATTGATTTGCACTAATGAACTTCAGCATTTCCAGTAGATCCCACTGTGGACTTCTCTCTATGTTTGAATATTCCAAACTTAAAGTCTTAATATAAATGTCTGTAAACTGAACTTTTAACATGAGCTGTAGTGAAAATTTTCTACTTTAAAATGATTTTCAGGGGTACTAAAAAGATGGTTTCCTGTGCCTGTTTTTGTTGATATTTCTGTGTAAAGAGAAGTTACCTTTGCTTGAATTACATTGCCCTTTGTTAATGTCAAGTTATTGAACTGCTCTTTTGAGAAAAATTTTGAAGGAAATCATGTTAGTCATCATTGTTGAAGATGGAAGTTCACATCTTCAGTGTAACAAATGAACCCAGTTTCTCCTCACATAACATGAAATGTGTCTCCTGAAGTGTTGTGGTTCTTATTTGTAATTAACATTGACTTTTTCAGGTCTTGAATTAGAATGATCCTTGCTTTAAGGGAGATGAATAAAACCATATTTTGAAGTCAGTACAGGTCTGAATTATGTTATAATTTGATTCTGATTAGTGGTTGTTTATTAGGATTAATAATATTACCTAGAAAGTTCTTTTGAGTCAGATACATAATATATAGCACTTTTCCCATTTTCCTTTGTTGAGCATAGTTGTGATTGGCACTAACTTGCATTTTTGTTTTTGTAGTCTCTTGTTTTCAGCAGCCACTGTAAAGCAGTGAGTGGCTACTCAGACCAGGTCATCCATCAGCGGAGATCAGCTACCTCCTCACTTCGTTGCTGCCTGCTCACTGAGCTGCCATCTTTTTTGTGTGTGGCCAGTCCACGAGTAAGTGCCACAGGAGGGACGAGATTAAACAGAACTGTTCTAAGTTACTTGCATCTTGAGAAACATAAAAACATATTTTAAAAGGACAGGGCTAGAAGTGCAACTTAGTAGTAGAGCCTTCACCTAGCTTGTGCAGAGCCCTAGGTTCAGTCTCCAGCATTGTAGAAATAAGCATGGGGGGCTGGCTATGGCCCCAGCCTTCTCAGGACTGCACTTTCTTACCTTGGATTGCATAGACTTGAGAGTAGCTGTAGACAGAGAGCTTCTTCTCATTTAGTCAGGGGCTCTAAACTACAAAGGGAGCAGGCCATCTGTCAGATAGATTATCACCAGGCCCAGGTCCAGAGCGGGAGCCCTTTGTCACCTGCATTGAGGTTTTTGAGGGTTTTCAGAGGAGGGGCCCGATTATGGGGAGATTTGATCTGCCCTTATCACCTTGGCACAGTCCCCAGGTAGCAAAGGGAAACAGTGCTCTAGCACCAAGCCATTTCTGTTTTCTCGCATGCAAAGCAGCCTCCCCCACACTGGGGGTCATGGTCTACTCTGTGAAGAGTGACTGTTGCATCTTGCTCACCATTCAGCAGCCATCTCACATTTGCAGAGCAGGGTAGTTTCTATGTGGTTTCTGCTCTTCCTAAGACCCTGCTTATTGAAGCAGCACTGACAGTGTCACTGCAGCAAAGGCTTCCGCTGGCTCATGTGGTTATTCATTTTGCCTCCATCTTCCTATTCCTTTCCTCTCCTTGTGGATCAGAGCCAGACAGAAGCTGTCTTCTTTGTCCATAGAGAAGTGAGTGAAGGGAGAAAGGCAGAATAGAGATACAGCCAAAGCCAGTATTTAGAGAAGAGAGCAAATTTCTCTCTTCCCATCTGGTTTCCTTTCACTGCAAGGGACAGCTTTCATGCAGCCAGGATGTTCAGTGAGGCTGGCATTTCTTCTCCATCTGTTTTTACCTTATTTCTCCTCTCATCCTAACAAATGTTTTCACAGTTCTGTTCAGAGAAGGCACCTTTTCAGTCTTCCTTAGGAATATTTTTCTGCCTTTATTTTTGTTAGGTTTCAGCCTTATTTAAAGTTCACAAAATAGCTAGGCATATCCCTCCAGCTCTTAGGAGGCTGAAGCAAGGGTACCTGTCAGTTTGAGACTGGCCTGGGCTACATAGTGAGTTTATAGCCAGTCCGGACCACACAGCGAGACCCTGTCTTAAAAAAAAAAAAAAAAAGAACCCACAGAGAACCCAGAGACAGATGATACATGAAAAGGAAAGTGAGGTAATGAGTCCCACTGACTCCTGCCGACCTAGATGACTTGCTGATGGTTGTGCATTATGTGAACTTAATTCCCTTGCCACGATCAGCCTGTTGGTTATTGGCTGTCTAGAAAGAATTTGAATTTTGCATGTGTTCTTTTCTTTCAAAGCATTTTTTGGTATTGACGCAGGGAAATGGTCTTTTTCTCGAAAGCTTCTAAAGCCAAATGCTTCCATACATGGCAGCCTCTGAGTCTCATAGTTGCACAGTTGTTTTTCTTCTTGCACGTAATCTGATCACTGTATATACCAGGTGGCCTAATAGAGGAAGTTTTGTTTTCTAGGAGAGGGATTTCAAGTAGCCCAGAGTTTTATAGAGCCAAGAGAAAAGAGCTCTCTTGGCCTATAATTGCATTTATGGGCATAAAAATTCCTCGTTAGCACTTAAAGCTCCCAAAGCCTCTATAAATAACAACCCTAAAGAGACACCCCACTCTGCTCGTTCATATACGCATGTGTGCACAGCCAACTGTTCTACTTCAGTATTGTTTGCAGAACAGCCAGACAGAGGTCTGAACTACCATGTCTGGTGCTGCTGTTTCCCTAAACAACAATAAATGTAGCTTGAAGAAAACTGAATAGCTGTGAAAATGTGTACTTAGGGAACAGGAGAAATCTAGCCTTTGGCTAAAAGTCTTCACTCTTATCCTCTCATTTCCCACTCAGTGTCTCTTGCATTTGGATGTCGGGTTTCATCACTTAGCATGTGCTGAACCTTTACAATGCTTATAAAGACAATTCAGAACATGTCTGAATACTTTATATGCACTTAGGCAGCTCTCACCTTTCCAAACAGTCCTACAGTGTGAGTAAAGCATCATTTCATGAGATATTTTATTTTCACTCATTTCTAACCCATGGGAAGAGAGAAATTGATTTCCTTCAAAGCCTCAAAACTAGGCTTGAATTAAGAGCAAGTAATTTCCCTAACATATGCTATGAAAATTTTAGGATCAGTTTCAAAATAATTGTGTCACTAAGGAAGAACTTATAGGAGCTGTTTCATCAAAAGATGAGATGATATTTCTACAGGGTTGGTAAACTAAGACCTGGAAATTCATTTTACCAAGAAATGAAAATGCTTGGAGCGGTCACGCTTCACAAAGCTACAGCAGGAAGCCACATGTTCTCAGGAAGGACGCACTGAAGGCTTGAGGATCGGTCTCTTGAGGTTCTGTAGTTTAGGAGGTTAATGAGCCAAGAAGCTGGACTTGGCTTTTCTGAGACCAGAGGGAATGTGTTTCCATTTGGGGAGAGAAGAATGGTATGTCATGCTTTGTGTTCCCTCCTTAGAGCCATCAGGAAGGCCACTTGATGTTAGCACAGTGGCAAGGGTGTCTAGAATGGAGTTGTCTGGAGGCAGGATTTATTCTAAATAGAAATGGACTTTTTGCCCTCTTTTGGACCTCACAAGTACACTGCTTACGTACTTAGAGCATGACATTCTGTGATTCTGCATATATTTTGATCCAGGGCTCCTGGCCAAAGAAGCTTATCAAAACACTAGAAAATACTTCACTAAGAACTGTGCCTTGAATTCAGGACTAGACTTGGAAAGATATCAGCAGTATGAAAATTGAAAACTAGGTGAAAGTTGATAATGGGGAAAAAAGTCGCATTGTTTTTAAATTCTTAAGAGTCCCTAGAAATGAAGCCTAGGTAGAAACACGTTCTTTCCCCGACCTCACTTGTTCCTACATGCTGAGTTTGACTTTCATCTTGAGAATACGGGATCATATTTTATTTATAAATCAAGGTGAGTTCTTTTTACTAACAAAGAAAAGTGTGTGTCTTTGAATGTAAAATTAATCTGTTAACCTCTCATTAAAAAAGACTGTACACATCCAAGGGTACACATGCCTTTTGAGATACATAAAGCTGGTTATATTTCTGAAGTCTAAATGTTGCTTTAACCATTTTTATAGAAGTTTAACTGTTGTGGGTGGTGAGGTTATGGGACTCACTTTTTTTTTTTTTTTTTTTTTTGAGACAGGGTCTCACTTTGTAGTTCAGGCTGGCCCTGAGCTCATTATGTAGCCCAGGCAAGCCTCAAACTCAGCAATCCTCTTGTCTCTGCCTCCCGAGTGCTGGGATGACAGGCATGAGCCACCACGCCCAGCACTGTGGTATGTGGTATTGATTGTTGGTGGGCGTGAATCTCCACGCCCAGCATTGTATGTGGTTTCTGGGAATTGAACTCAGGACCTTGGGCTTGTGAGGCAGGCGCCGGAATCACTGAGCTAATCCTCCGGCCCCCATTGGATTCACTTTTTACAGTGGAGATGTCTGCTCTGGCCCAGGTGCCAAGTCACTGCCAGGACAAGCCATAGCTGGGAGAGCTCTTGGTTTTTATCCACCTGCTTTGTATTTTAGTCTGTCTTTACTGTGCTCAAGTATCAGTTGGGAAAATGAATAAATTGGATGCAAGAAATTTTCTGGAAAGGATAAAGGAGCTAAGAGCTGCTGTACTATCAGATATACTGATTCCTAAAGTAAACCTAGGTGGAACTCGGGACTCTGAGCCCTGTTTGCTGTGGCCCTTTGTAATTTTATATCTGGACTATAGATGGCACTGCCTCCAAGCAAACTCAGTCTGGCTGTTTCTGCAAGGCAGAGTACCTTATTCTGTGGTTATTGATAAATTTTCTTTCCCTGATCTGGTTGCAAGTAGAATCATTGGGAGCCATATGTTCAGCTAGTTTACTGTTTATATCCCCACGACAGTATTTCTCAAAGCTTGGCTTGATGCTGGGCCGCTTTTTAAGAACCAAGGTCTACCAGGTTCTCCCTTGGCACTTCTGTATTAAAGTATATACTTTTCATCTCTAATCATGTTCTTAGGCATTTGTCCTAAAGGTTGATTGGTATAGCTGGGCATGGTGGTATATGACTATAGTCCCAACATTCAGGAGGCTGACAGGGAGGATGGCTGTGAGTTATGCTAGCCGGCTAGCATCAGCTACACAGTGAATTCAAGCCCAGCCTGAACTACATAATGAGACCTTGTCTGAAAAAATAAGAGTAGTTGATTGACATGAAAATAGAGCAGTTAAATAGCAAGATAGATTTTTCCCATGTATTCAACTTCTATAATTGAACCATCTAACTAGATATAACCACTGTTCTATGTCCTGAGCTCTCTCATTCCTTTTTCCTTGCTCCTTATACCCAGTTTCTTCCCATCTCTTAGTCTGCCTGCAGAACTCTTCTGAGTAATTTGCTGCCCGTAATGGGCTTTCAGTGTTTTGTCACCTGAGCTTGACAGATCATCACTGCCTTTCCACTTTAACAAAGGGCATCTTCCATGGCTCCTCATCAGGTGATTTCTTAGCCTGCTGGATGTGTGGCTGCT
Source organism: Thryonomys swinderianus (assembly GCA_004025085.1). Classification (NCBI taxonomy): domain Eukaryota; kingdom Metazoa; phylum Chordata; class Mammalia; order Rodentia; family Thryonomyidae; genus Thryonomys; species Thryonomys swinderianus. The sequence goes on from PVIC010010682.1 coordinate 21,173, forward strand.
AGGTAGACTGGGAGTAAACCTAAAAAGCTGAAGAAGGGTGAAACCTTGTCTCTCTTGGTTAGGAGCCCCTATTCCATCCAGAGTGCAGTATCTTCCATTGTGAGCTGAGCTTCATGAGGAGAGGGGAATGATGCAGGCTCTGCTGCAGTCAGGAGATGCACCTGTGGCTTGCTCGCAGCTGCTTCCCTCCTGTCCTCTACCTTCTCAACTCCCGGTTTCCCCAATTTAGCTCTCAGAAGAGGGTTCCCTTATTTTCCATTAGGTTCATCAGTTAGAAAACCCAGAGAAGGAAAAGGAGAAAGAAATACTGAAAATCAAAAGCATTAAAAGTTGTGTCATATGTGCCAGACCAATACCTTCCATCCTTTAAGGATAAATGGCTCCACTTTCCACCCACACATGCATGTGGCCAGTAGCACTTAGTCAAGAACACTGTCCAGCAGTACACAGGGTGGCAAAGTGATGGGAAGGGTTTGCATGTCTGTGTTCACGTGTATATTATTGCTGATCCAGGTGTTCTGGTTTATTTGCATCTTCCAGCTTTTGTATCTTTTGTTTGTTTGAAGATTCATATTATTGGAAATTGGCCTATACCTGGAGAAGCTCACTTTATGAAGACTCAGTTTATCAGAATAGAGTAGCACTGGAAACTAGTTACCCAAGAATTATTCACAGTAGTCTGATTTCAAAGTTAGTCTAATTACAAAAGTCATAGTGTGTACCAAAAAATGTAAGAGCCTTTTCTGTGGTTCATTGCAGGTCACCGCAGTGCCATTGGATTCTTATTGCAATGACCGAAGTGCAGAATATGAGAGACGAGTTCTGAAGGAAGGAGGGAGTCTGGCAGCCAAGCAGTGTCTGTTGAATGGAGCCCCTGAACTGGCCTCAGACTGGCTAAATCGCCGGTCCCAGTTCTTCCCAGAGCCTCCTGGAGGATTATGGAGCATTAGGCCCCAAAATGGCTGGTCTTTCATCAGGATTCCAGGTGAGTTCTCTGTTAATGTTTTCAGCTTTGGCATGGCAGTTGCAAAGGAGATACTCCATCTGGAATTTGGAGTTCTTTAAATTTCTCTTTTTTTTTTTTTTTTTTTGAGACAGGGTCTCACTTTGTAGTTCAGGCTGGCCCTGAGCTCACTATGTAGCCCAGGCAAGCCTCAAACTCAGCAATCCTCCTGCCTCTGCCTCCTGAGTGCTGGGATTACAGGGGTGAGCCACCATGCCCGGCAAATTTCTCTTTTTTTTTTAACCATAGTAATTTATAAGTACAAAAACTAGTAATTTGTAGCCGGGCGTGGTGGCTCACGCCTGTAATCCCAACATTTGGGAGGCAGAGACAGGAGGATTGCTGAGTTCGAGGCTTGCCTGGGCTACATAGTGAGCTCAGAGCCAGCCTGAACTACAAAGTGAGACCCTGTCTCAAAAAAACAAACAAACAAAAAAAAAACTAGTAATTTTTGTCTTGAATTGAGCAATAAATGTTTTTAGATTTGTATTTAAATATTCTCCTTTGAAAAGGAAAAAGGAATGCTACTCTTTAAAAACAGGATGGAGAGTGTGGAGCGGGGGTGTAGCTCAATGGTAAAGCATTTGCTTAGCATGGGCTGGGCCCTGGCTTCCAGCTCCAGCACCAGAAAAAGAGAGACAGAGAGAGAGAGAGAAGGAAAACGTGGTAATTCAGTGGAATGAGTACAGTCCTGTGGCATTGCCAGTGGAATGAATGAATGAATGAGAATGTCATCTCTCCCGGAAAGCCCGGTTCAAGTAGCATAAACAGTGTCCTGCACAGAGCACTACAGATTTGAATGATAACAAGAGGAAAAACAGTGTGTTCTGTGCCAGAATGCTAGCAGATTCCCAGACCCCCATGGGTCAAGGACTAGGACTAAGAGGAAACTAGGTTTCATCTTTGCTTTAGAGAGTCTGCTTTTGAGGAAGTTGAACACAGGGTTCAGAAGCTGATGTTCTTAACACCTGCTGACAAACTAGAGCAGTAGCTTGCATCTGCACTGTTAGTTTCAATTGCCTAAAGTTTTATTTGCTCAAATTTTCTGATAATCTATTCATTGACATGCAGTGGAAGTAAACTAGAGCTAAGTGTTTGTTTTGTTTTGTTTTGAGACAGGGTCTTGCTTTGTAGTTTAGGCTGACCCGAGCTCAGCAATACTCCTGCCTTTGCCTCTTGAGTGCTGGGATTACAGGCGTGCGCCACCTCATCCGGCACTGTGGTATGTGGTACTGACTGCTGTTGGCCATGAGTCACTATGCCCGGTATTGTTGTATGTGGTTATCGGGAATTGAACCAGGGACCTTGTTCTTGCTAGGCAGGGGCCAGAACCACTGAGCTAAATCTCTAGCTCTTATAGCTAACTCTTGAGAAGAGAATGTCTGCTTTTATTATTCTTTTTCAATTTTTTGAGAAAGGTTTTATTATGTAGTCACAAGACTGGTTTAAATTTACTATGTACCTCAGGCTGGCCTTGAACTCAGCCTCCCAAATTCTGAAATTATAGATATATACTACCTCATCTGGCTCAGCATATGATGTTTCTATGAGATAAATGGATTCTGGTGCTAAAGGCCTTGGTTTTCCTTTCCTTCTTTCCTTTTTCTTGATTTTTTAGATTTTTTTAATTTTTATTTTTGTTTTGTTTTGTTTTGTTTTTGAGACAAGTTCTCACTGTGTAGTTCAGGCTGGCTTTGAACTCAACCATGTAGCTCAGGCTTGACTCAAACCCATGGTGATCTCCGCCCTCAGCTTCGGAAGTGCATTGATGGGAAGATGCCGTTGTGAGTACATGAAAGCAGTACTGCATATGGCCTAAGAGCCAACTAAAAACACGTGATTGTATATTGTTTGAAAATCCAATGATAAAGTAGGCCACGAAGGAAGCCACATAGTCCCAGGCAGGAGGTGAGCGTGGGTATCAAAAGAATCAGATACAGATTTCTTCTTCTAACTCTTTAGTTCTAGTACAGGAGTAGGAGGCTTACTGCTGTCGCTGTGGGAATCTCTTGTGGCTTTTCCTGTTCTTTGAAAGAAAAATGGACCTTGTTTAAATAGGAGGAAGTGTCTGAGTTCTTTTCACATCGATAAAAAGCACCAGCTTCACTGGCTGTTTACTGTGAGAACCAACCAGCTCCTTACTGAACCCATTGTGCTCTGTACATGAGCTGCGGTAGACATACGGGAGATCATGTCACTGGAAGCTGTATTTATCTGTCCTTCTTCTGTATTTCTGCATTTTATGTTTCCTTGGGAAGTGTTGGTTCTGTTGCACTCCTTGAGAGACTGGCTAAAATCTCTTGGGCTTTCCATACTGATTAGTTCTCTGTACTTTACTAGAACATGTGTGATCTTTTCAAAAGGCTCTTTTCTGGGTGTGCTTCAGACTTTTATGAGCTAAATGGATGCACCCTGAGACCATACTCTTAAGTGAAATAAATCAAGCACATATGTTTAAATATTGCATTATCTAGTGTGAGAAACTGAAAGTAGAAATAAGAGCTAAAAAGTATTAGATATTGGGAAATAGTAAGAAAATTTTCAAAGGGAAGGGGAGCAGGAAGGAGGTAGGGAGAAAGGCAGGAAGGAACAAATAAAAAAATGAAAACAGAAGGAAAAATGGAAAGAAAGCTTTTATCTGTGGAGGGGTCTTGAGGAGAGGCAAGGGGAAATAAAAAGGCAGATATACCATGTACGGGAACAAATTCCCCATGGTGAGTGTTATTATGTATGCCTAAAAGCCACCAATAAATGTGCTGTTAAGAAACAAAAAGGCTCCTTTCCTTGGAAGAGAGAAATGCCATTTAGACTGTTACCTAACTTTACTACCATAGGCTACATCCTTTTTGTTTTGTCACTATGGACAGTAAGAACCTTTATCTAAATTAAAATGCCATATGATTATAGGAAAGATCTTTAAGAGACAATAGGTCTGTTAATTTCAGCATCTCTTGAGCTTCTATTTCAAAAAAGAGGCTGGGCCTGAGACTGAGTTTGACTTGGCAGAATGAGCCTGATTTCTAGGGACTTGTGCTCCTCCTGGCTCCGTGCTGTTTAGCCACAGCAGTTGCTCCTGTCTGGTACAACTTTGATAGGTCCTAAAAATTGGGTGATATAAGTATATGTACATCTGAGCTTCTTTAATCCTAGCATCATTTCATTCTATTTAGCAAATAGAGTAGATACAGGAAGGAGGGAAGTGCTAAAATAATTTAACCATGATTTAGAAATCCATTGAGACTTCTCAGAATTGAGATATCAGACCTTTTTTATATATGCCTTAATGTCTGTAGTGAGGGAATATTATCTGCCCTGAACTTTTTTTGGAAGGAGAATCACAGATCAAACTCAGGATCTTGAACTTGCGGAGCAGGCAGGTGGCTTCACTGAGCTATGTCCCTGAACCAGGGTATGCTGTCTGAATGGAGAGAGTAGATAAGTACATTGCAGAAATGGGAAGAGTTTAGCTTGCTTTCTGTCCTTCATGGCTGGAAAATATGTGGGCTTCTTTTTTGGCCTTGTGCTTTTAATAAGAAAGAAATGTAATGTCTAAAGCTGATTGGTATCTTTGTGGGGAATGTTCAGGAGATACAAAAATCAAGATATCCCTCCCAATACAACTGAAGGAGAAGGGTAATTTTGATAAGAAACCCCTCAGATTGTTACAAGAGTATTTCTGCCTGATGAGACTTGGAGTGTACCCAGGCCTCCTTGTCTAGTGCCAGGGAGAAAGCTTAGCAGTCCTTTCTGTCCCGGCTGGTCTTTGTGTGCATAAGGAGAAACAAAAAGAAGAGCTTTCCAGTAATCTAAACAGGAGCAAACAAAGAGGTTGAACAAAGGTGTGCACCACAGACAGGGAGAGGGGTTGGAGAGGGAGTGCTGTGGCCTGGCAGTGTTCCGAAGGTGAGAAAAGGCAGGCTGTGGTACAGGGAGTAAACATTCAGGACCCGTAGCTTTGTCACATAGACAAGTGGCTGATGATTTGTTGCAGTGCTGTCAGCATATCCGTTTCTTGTTCAGGTTAGACAGTACTTGTGCACTTGGCAAAGAGGGCGGAATGAGGGTTGAGAACTCTCAGTTGGCACCCTCTGCAGCTCAGAGGAAAAACATTGAGTTCAGACCTGAAAACTTAAGAATACGTTGTATTTGTCTTAACAATTTTTCTTTTAATTGTTAGCTGTCAGTGTGAGATCTCTAACCTTTTTCTTTCCTTTTTTTTGAGTACCTCCCAGCCACTTGCGTACATGCTCTCACCTAAACCCTCAAGCCTCTCCTCTTCCTCCCTCTTAATGGCAGCAATTGTTTAAGGCATGTTTGTAAACCAGACTGCAAACAGGAAATTCTATTTCCTGAAATATGATGGAAGTTCAATGATACTGAATGGATAAGATGAAAACTTGTGAGTTAACTATTCTTTAGATCTCCAGCTGAAATCATTTCTCATGGGAAGAGGAAGGAGAAAGCATAAATTAGTAAGTGAAAGCAGCTTCATATCGTAGAAACCCAAAGTCAGTCTTGCTGAAAAGATGAACCCTGGTATCCTTCTCAAATGTGTCCTGCATTAGTGACATTTACCAGCGAACTTACTGAAATCATCCCAGAGAGGGAGTTTTGGTGAAGGTTTCTTTTGCTTTTTTTTTTTTTTTTTTTTTGAGACAGGGTCTCGCTTTGTAGTTCAGGCTGGCTCTGAGCTCACTATGTAGCCCAGGCAAGCCTCGAACTCAGCAATCCTCCTGCCTCTGCCTCCCAAGTGTTGGGATTACAGGCGTGAGCCACCACGCCCTGCGGTGAAGGGTTTTTTTTAGTGGTGGTGGGGGGTTGTTTGTTTGTTTGTTTTTAAAAGTTCAATGGGGGAATCCAGGGGTTAAAAAGGATCAAACTGGGTCTGGGGATTTAGCTGAGTGGTTCCAGGTCTGCCTTGCAAGTGCAAGGTGCTGAATTCATTCCCCAGTAACCACATATAACAATACCAGGTGTGGTGGCTCATGCCTGTAATCCCAGCACTCAGGACACAGAGGCAGGAGGATTGCTGAGTTCAAGGCTGGCCTGGGCTACATAGTGAGCTCAGGGCCAGCCTGAACTGCAAAGCAAGACCCTGTCTCAAAAAATAAAATAAATAAAATAAAATAGAATAGAATCAAAATGAAGTATATACAAACCCCTAAACCAATGGTAGTGAAGCTATGGCACACGTACTGCAGCAGGCTGTTTGTTATCAAACTTCTAAAAGGTTCACCATAAGCTAAATGTGATCACTGTATATCATAAACATAAACTGAAATTTTTTTTTTTTTTTTTTTTTTTTTTTTTTTTTTTTTTTTTTTTTTTTTTTTTTTTTTTTGCTTTTTGAGACAGGGTCTCGCTTTGTAGTTCAGGCTGGCCCTGAGCTCACTATGGTGCCCAGGCAAGCCGCCGCGAACTCAGCAATCCTCTTGTCCCTGCCTCCTAAGCGCTGGGATTACAGGCATGAGCCACCACGTCCGGCATTGTAATATGCGGTGTTGATTGTTGGTGGGCGTGTCTCCATGCCCAGCATTATATGTGGTTACCGGGGATCGAACTCAGGACCTTGTGCTTGCGAGGCAGGCACCGGAACCACTGAGCTAACCCTCCGGCCCCATAAACTGAATTTTTAAAACGGGTCAATGGTCTAGATCAATGATAGAGCACCTGCTAGCATGCACAAGGCCCTAGGTTCAGTCCTTACAGGACTGTAACAGGAAAAAAAGGCAAAATAGGTATACTTTTTTTTTTTTTTTTTGAGATAGGGTCTGGCTTTGTAGTTCAAGCTGGCCCTGAGTTCACTATGTAGCTCAGACAAGCCTCAATGTCAGCAATCCTCCTGCCTCTGCCTCCCGAGTGCTGGAATGATAGGTGTGAGCCAACATGCCTGGCATTGTGGTGTGTGGTACTGATTGCTGGTGGGCGAGTCACCACACCTGTTATTGTTATATGTGGTTACTGGGGATCAAACCAGGGACCTTGCTTTTGCTAGGCAGGTGCTGGAACCACTGAGCTAGATCTCCAGCGTAGGTATGCTTATTTTGCATTTCTTATGGGTTTTTTTGTTTGTTTGTTTTTGGTTTTTTTTTTTGAGACAGGGTCTCGCTTTTGTACTTCAGACTGGCTCTGAGCTCACTATGTAGTCCAGGCAAGCCTCAAACTCAGCAATCCTCCTGTCTCTGCCCCGAGTGCTGGGATTACAGGCATGAGCCACCACGCCTGGCACTGTGGTATGGGGTATTGATTGCTGGTGGGCATGAGTTTCCATGCCTGGCATTCTATGTGGTTACCCGGATCGAACTCAGGGCCTTGCGCTCGCAAGGCAGGCGCTAGAACCACTGAGCTAACCCTCTGGCCCTGCATTTCTTATGTTTAATCATCTCCCCGTGAAAATGAGAGCAAATTTTATTTCTATACATTCTTGTGTTTTCGGGACACAATAAGCCTTGGACCATAACAAATATCTAGAGTTAGATGAATAAAGATGAAATAGATTTTTTCAGGCCATAGCAGATAGGCCTCTGTGCAGCTAGTGTGCTCTGAGTGAGAATGCAGAGCAGAGCACTTGAGATTGGGAACTGTCAGAAGGAGAAAATCTGAACATGCCTCTTTCAGGGTGTATCTTCCCAGAGCACTTCTGCAGTTATGATTTGGATTGTTTGTTGGTTTTGAGATAGGGTCTTGCTATATAGTTCAAGTTGGCCTTGAACTCACTATGATCCTCCTACTTCATTCAGCCTCTCGAGTGCTGGGGTTACAGATGTGCCACCAGGCCTGGATGAAGTTGTGATTTAATGGGGCTTTGTTTTCTTCCTGGAGCATGTGGCTGTGCTCATGACAACACTGTGCTACTTCTAGTAATTTTTGGCTACATACAGTTTTCAGTGAATGATTTTGTTGCTTCAATGAAAATTTCTTCTCTTTCTCCATTTTTCTCCCCAGGAAAGGAGAGCCTCATCACTGACAGCGGGAAGCTGTATGCCCTTGACGTCCTGCTAACCCGGCTTAAGGCTCAAGGACATAGGGTCCTTATCTACTCCCAGATGACCAGGATGATAGACCTGTTGGAGGTAGGAGAGGAACTGTGGGGCTGTAATGTGCCTTGGCATTTACCTGGGAGGAGGCACATGTTCATGACCAGCGTCCGTCCTCCTTAATGGGAGCCTCAGAGCTTCTCTGAGTGGTTTTAGCCTATAAAGGAGCAAAAGCAGCTCCTGGAAGATGGGGAGATACAAGAATTTCTGCCTCCTTCTCTGTGTCCAGTGATTTGGAGCATCTTTCTGTTTTAGTGCTTTAATTCCCCAATTTTACATCAGATTATATTCTAGGAATCTTCTTGAAAATGTCTTTGAATATGGAAAACAAATTGAGGATTAGTTTTCTATGAAAAAGCCGATAGAGAGCCGGAGATTTAGCTCAGTGGTTCCAGCACCTGCCTTGCAAGTGCAAGGTCCTGAGTTCGATCCCCGGTAACCACATACAATGCTGGGCATGGGTGATTCACACCCACCAACAATCAATACCACATACCACAGTGCCGGGCGTGGTGGCTCATGCCTGTAATCCCAGCACTCAGAAGGCAGAGACAGGTGGATTGCTGAGTTCGAGGCTTGCCTGGGCTACATAGTGAGCTCAGGGCTAGCCTAAACTACAAAGTGAGACCATGTCTCAAATGCATGAATGAATGAGTGAGTGAATGTATGTGTCGAGCTGGGGATTTAGCTCAAATGGTTCTGCGCCAACCTTGGATGCACAAGGGCTTGAGTTCGATCCCCAGTATCAAAAAAAGAAAAAATGTGTCATAGATCTTGGGATAGTGCCTAATTGGGTCTATATGTCTTTCTCTTTTGAAGAGTATTTTCAGAATAGCCACTTTTAGCATAAACATTCATGAAGCCAGGCAGGCGTGATTGTGCATGCCTGTATTCCTAGCACTTTGGAGCTGGCAGGAGGATTGCTGTTGAGTACAAAGGTGAGGCTGGACTACATAATGAGTTAAAGGCAAGCCTCAATTACATAGGGAGATCCTGTCTCATAAAACCAAAACAAGGGGCCGGGGATTTTGCTCAAGTGGTACTGTACCTGCCTTGGAAGCACAAAGGCCTGAGTTCGATCCCCGGTACCACCAAAAAATAAATAAAAATAATAAGTTATGGATGCTGAACATGGTGGCTCATGCCTGTAATCCCAGCACTCAGGAAGCAGAGACAGGAGGATTGCTGAGTTCAAGGCCTGCCTAGCTACATAGTGAGCTCAGGGCCAGACTGAACTATAAAGCAAGACCCTGTCTCAAAAAAAAAAGTTATGCAAGCTGTTTTTCAGCATTAAAATTTGACCTAGTACATGTATACTAAAGATTATGGTGTAGAAAGGACCTTCTTAGGGATGTTTTCCTTTGAATACACTTGACTTTTTCTTTTTTCTTTTTTTTGAGACAGGGTCTGGCTTTGTAATTCAGACTGGTCCTGAGCTCATTATGTAACTCAGGCAAGCCTCAAACTCAGCAATCCTCCCGCCTCTGCCTCTGGAGTGCTGGGATGACAGGTGTGAGCCACCATGCCTGGCATTGTTATATGTGGTTACCGGGGATTGAACTCAGGACCTTGCACTTGCTAGGCAGGCACCGGAACCACTGAGCTAAATCTCCAGCCCCCTTGACTTTTTCTTTAATAGAAATACTTTGATCTTTGCCTTGCTTTTTTAGTCTCAAAAGTATTTTTTCTTACAGGATTCTTCTTTTTCCATTACTGTCTTCTGGCCTCCACAAAGAGGGAAAGAAAAACTTCCACAGAATAGGAGTTAGAAATTCACCTGAAGTTATTGAAACTCACCTGGAATTATTGAAATTCTGTTGTGTAGTTATGGGACATGTTAACATTTCTCTTTCATTCAGTCTTCTTACTCCCTTTCTTCCTTCTTTTCCTCTTTATCTTCTCCCCTTTTTCTCCTCTTTTTTCTTCCTGCTGCTTCCTCTTCTTCCTCTTCCCCTTTTCTTCCTTGTTTTTCTTCTTCTTCCTTTTCTCCCTTTTCCTCTTCTTCCTTTTCCTGTCTTCTTCCTCCTGCTTTTTTCTTCCACTTCCTCCTTCCTTTTTCCTCTTCATCCTCCCTCTTCTTCCCCCTTCCTCTCTTCCTCCCCTGCTTTTGTCTTCTTCCTCTCCTTCCTTCTTCCTCTTTTCTTTTCCTCCTTCCTCCTTCTCCTTCCTCTTTCCTCTTTTCCTCCTCCTTTTTCCTCTTCCTTTTCTTCTTCCTCCTTCTCTTTCCTCTTTCCTCTCTTCCTCCCCCTCTCTTCTCCTTTCCTCTTCCTTCTTGCTCTTCCCACTTCTCTTCCTTTTCTTCCTGTACTTTTCTCTTCTTCCTACTTCCTTCTCTTTTTGTTCCTCCTGTTTTTCTTTTTCTCCTCTTCCTCTTTCTTCTTTTCTGTGTCATGCCCTGACTGCTTTCTGTATTTCTGGAACTTAGCAGAACCAGAAGACAGAAAAGATTCACATGCTTTTATATGGCCAGCTTCCACTCTGGGGGAAAAAAAAAAACAGTTCTGGGGACTTAATATTTGGTCATATTTTCTCAAATGATTGATAGCTGCCTTTTTCTCTTGGGTAAAAATCTGGCTTTAATTTAAATTGCTTGTCCAGTGGATTCTTGACTTAAGAACTTGATCAGTTCCCCAGGGCTGGTTTTAAATAAGGTGGTTGTAGGTCAGTACAGCTGAGATCCCGATGTTTACCTGGGTACCTTCTGTTAATCTAATTAACCCAATTTGCCAGGATGGTAATAAATAACTTGAGGGTCCACTGCATACAAATCAGATCATCTTCAGTCATAATTCTTTATGCAGAAATGTTTTGTCCTTGTATGTTGAGTCTAAGTAATATTGTTGGATGGGGGATTTTAAAAAGAAAGTACCTACTTTCCAGGACCAGGAATTTTAGTTTGCCACAGGCAGAAGTTCAGGATATGATACATCAATTAAGCATTATGTTGCAAGTTTACTTTGTATCTACAGGGTCACCTAAAGTGCCTTAGCTGTTCGCAATACCACGGAGTAGACATAGAATTGTGATGTTGTCCAGGGAGATGTCGTTCATCCTCCCATCACTAGTTTTACCATGGTCCTCTGCCCCCTGCATATTCTAATAGTTGCAGAGTTTTTATCATATTATAGATTATTTGCCTTATCTTTGGGTCTCCTCTTTCGAGATTTATTCCTATTGCATCAAGCAACTGAGTCTGTAGTTCAAGGAAAATACTCTCCTAAGTATGTTCTACCTGCTGCAGAAGTAGTTGGGAAGAATCAGCCAGTTGGTGCTGTGTATGATATCATTGTAACGTACTGAAATCCAGACAAATCTTCAAGTGAACCGATATATGATGATAGTGCAGTATAGGATTAAATCCAGATGACCCATAGCTGATGGTGACATTTGATACCCTAAGTTGTGTAATTGGCACAGCCATCCATCCACATGAGTACCTCATTTGGGGAGGATTCATCAAGAACAGACATTAGCATTTACAAGCAGACTTCTTTTAGACTTTTGAGTTTCCCTTGGGAACTGTGATTTTGAACATATTGGGAAGGGAGGTATTCAAAACTGCCCCATGAAATAAACAAATTTGCATGATTGTAAGCTAAAGTTTTCATTAGAATTTAAAAGTGAGAAAGGGAAATTTGTCAGTTTATACCACACTGCAATCTAGTTGTTTGTTTTCATTACACCCATGAGCAAGACATTATATCAAATAAATTCTCATATTAGTTAAAAATGGTCTTTGAGGGCTGGAGGGTTAGCTCAGTGGTTCCGGCGCCTGCCTCGCAAGCGCAAGGCCCTGAGTTCGATCCCCAGTAACCCAGCAATCAATACCACATACCACAGTGCTGGGCGTGGTGGCTCACACCTGTCATCCCAGCACTCAGGAGGCAGAGGCAGGAGGACTGCTGAGTTCAAGGCTTGCCTAGGCTACATAGTGAGCTCAGAGCCAGCCTGAACTACAAAGCGAGACCCTGTCTCAAAAAAAAAAAAAAAAGGTCTTTGAGGAATTTGTGTACTGAAGGATTTATGTGCATATACAAATAACTGTCAAATGAGCCATGGTATGAGTGCCAAAATAAGTTATTAACAGAACTAAGGATAGCAAGAATGAATCCCTTTCTTTCTTTCTTTCTTTCTTTTTTTTTTTTGAGAAAGGGTCTTGCTTTGTAGTTCAGGCTGGCTCTGAGCTCACTATGTAGCCCAGGCAAGCCTCAAACTCAGCAATCCTCCTATCTCTGCCTCCCGAGTGCTGGGATGACAGGCATGAGCCACCACGCCCGGCACTATGGTATGTGGTGTTGATTGCTGGTGGGCATTGAGTCTCCATGCCCAACATTGTATGTGGTCACCGGGGATCAAACTCAGGACCTTGCACTTGTGAGGCAGGCACCGGAACCACTGAGCTAACCCTCCGGCCCTGAATCCCTTTATTTCTAACTTAAAGCCTTGAGGAATGCTTCATATAGACTGAAGTTAAGTGGAATTTTAACCACAAAGAAGAAAGAGAATTCCAGACTAAGGAAAGCTGCTGTAAAAAAAAAGCAGAGATATATAAAAGTACTTGACATTGGTGGGAAATAGTGGCATAAAATAAAATAAAACAAATAGCCCAAAAGATACTGTGACAGGTCTGTGGGATCCTTGTGATGGGGGTTTACTCTGCAGGGTTCCATGTAAATAAGGAAATATGTCATACTTCACTTTTGGTGCAGATTGCTTGGACTACAGAGAAATCATTTGTGTGTGTGTGTGTGTGTGTGTGTGTGTGTGTGTGTGTGTACTGAACCCTGACTTTTTCCTGATGATGTACACCAAAGGGGGAAAGCAGTATGTTCATGGAGATAAAGATACCCGAAGTCTGAAGGTTTGTGAATCATCTTTAGTCCTTAAATTGTTTTAGCAAAGTAAAATGGGATTAAATGATTGTCAGAGACAACTGTGAAGTAATAGAAGTTTTAGAATATAAGGGTGATGATAGAGATATGTAAACATTTACCATTACTTTTTCCAGGAGCCTAATTATCCTTTCTTTATGATGATGATGTGAGTGGCTTTATGGACCAGAATACAGTAATAACCTTGGGATTAATGAGGCTCCTCCCACTCCTTTTTTTCTTCCTTCCTTCCTTCCTTCTTTCTTTCTTTTTTTCTTTCTTTCTCTTCCTTCCTCCCTCCCTGTCTCCCTCTCTCTCCTCTCTCTCTCTTTTCTCTCCCTTTCTTTCTCTCTGTCTCCCTCTATCTCTTTCTCTCTCTCTTTCTTTCTTCAAACTCACAGCAGTCCTCCTGCCTCTGCCTCCCTAGTGGGATTCCAGGCATGAGCCACCATAATAGCACTGTGGTGTGTGGTACTGATTGCTGGTGGGTATGAGTCACCATGCCCGGCACTGTGGTATGTGGTTTCCAAGTATCAAACTTGGGGGACCTTGTGTTCCATCAGACGATGGAACCACTGAGCTAAATCCTTGGCCCCCTATTTTTTTTCTTACTATCAGTGAGCAGCACTTCCATCTAGGAAGTAGAAGCGTTAAGCCAAGGGCTCTAGAATTAGCCTGCTTCCTATCACCTGTTTCCCTTTAGAGACCATACATAACATCTGTAAAATATGAGTGACAATAATAGTGCCTACCTTATCCCGGGCTTGGTGGCTCAAGCCTGAAAGCCCAGCACTTGGGAGGTAGAGGTAGGAGAATTGCTGAGTTTGAGGCTTGCCTGGGCTACACAGTGAGCTCAGGGCCAGCCTGAAGTACAAAGTGAGACTGTCTCAAAAAAAAAAAGAAAAAAATAATAGTGCCTACCTTAAAGGCTACTGTGAGAATTAGCTCTTCCTCAGTAACAGGCTCTTTGAAATCAGGGTTGGTTTGATTACAGTTTAGGGTTGATATCACTGGTATTGTGCCAATTTTCAGGTATAACTAGGTGAACGCAGAATTTAAGAAGACTGAGCTGGGCACAGTGGCATATGCCTGTAATCCCAGGACTCAGGAGGCTGAGGGGTTTGAGACCAACCTGGGCTACAGACTACATAGCATGACCTACCTCAACAAAAAAACATTGATATGACCTACCTCAAAAAAAAAAAAAAAGATTGATTTATCAGTGCCTTCTTGAGATCAGAAATTGTAGTTTAAAAGACAAAGAAGAAGCTGGGGGATATGGCTGGTTCAGTGGTAGAATGCTTATCTACAGTGTGCAAAGCCCCAATTCAATCCCTAGCACTGCAAAAAACAAAACAAAACTGAGTACCTGTGGAGAAACCTAACCAGATAGTGGCCCAGGCCTATAATCCCAGCTGTCAGGAGGTGGTTACAGGGAGAATCACTGGGCCACAAGTGAGTTTCAGCTGTCCTGAACTACACAGTAAGACTCTATCTCAAAAAAAAAACACAAAAAACAAGTGCCAGAGGGCTAGCTTAGTGGTTCCGGTGCCTGCCTCGCAAGCGCAAGGTCCTGAGTTCGATCCCCGGTAACCACATATAATGCTGGGCATGAAGAATCACGCCCACCAACAATCAACACCGCATACCACAGTGCCGGACGTGGTGGCTCACGCCTGTAATCCCAGCACTCGGGAGGCAGAGACAAGAGGATTGCTGAGTTCGCGGCGGCTTGCCTGGGCTCCATAGTGAGCTCAGAGCCAGCCTGAACTACAAAGCGAGACCCTGTCTCAAAAAAAAAAAAAAAACAGACCAACAGGACAAATGACTCTTTATTGAATTGCCTTGGTGTAGTCTAGTTATTTTGCTGTTCTGGATTGATAGATTTATGGTTGGTTTAGCTTACAAAATATAGAGAGCTTCTAAAGATCCTTATAATGCTACCATTTTCACCTTTCCTTAACTCTTTCTCATCCCAAAACACATCTACTCTTCTACTAGTTCACTTTAGTTATAGCGCTGTACCACTAAGTGTGACCTTGAAGCTTACTTTGAGTATTTTCTGCCCTTTTTTGTTTATCAGAGCTATTAAGGAACTACTTTGCAACAGAAAGGAATAGTGGGGATGGGTACTAAATACACTGAGAGATATGCTCACTTTCTTGACCAGGGTCAACTACTACACAGGGTCACTAACCCACAACTTCTGCATGTTATTTGTACTTACTTGGTCTAAGAATAGACTGCCATATACACTGGTGAGAGCTCTGCTAGACCACGGAAGCCAAAACACCCATGTAGGTGTCAAATGCAATAATGAGTCAGACTGTGCACACACCCTGCCATCCCAGTGCTCAGGACCCTGAGGCCAAGTGATCACCAGTTTAAATCCAGCCTGGGTTAATCATTTTGAGACCATATCTCAGAATTTAAAAATAAAAAGAACTAGGGATGAAGCTCATTGTTCGCTGAATATTTTCTGTAACATTGGTTCAATTCCCAATATTACAGAAAAAGAAGAAGAACATTTGAGCATAGAAAGTAAACACAAATATTTCCCAGATGTAGAAATGATTAGCCTTGGGCTGGAGGGTTAGCTCAGTGGTTTCGGCGCCTGCCTAGCAAGCGCAAGATCCTGAGTTCGATCCCCTGTAACCACATATAATGCTGGGCAAGGAGACACGCCCACCAACAATCAACACCGCATACCACAATGCCGGGTGTGGTGCTCACACCTGTCATCCCAGCACTCCAGAGGCAGGGACAGGAGGATTGCTGAGTTCCCTGCAGCTTGCCTAGGCACCATAGTGAGCTCAGGGCCAGCCTGAACTACAAAGCAAGACCCTGTCTCAAAAGCAAAAAAAAAAAAATGATTAGCTTTAAAATTAGTCTAAAAGTTAAAATAAAGTTAAATGGTTTGCTTTAAAAAAAGAAAGAAAGAAAGAAACCAACCAAGAAATGGAGGGAAAGAGTTAAGGTTATTTTAACCCAGGGGTGGTGGTGTACACCTATAATCCCAGCATTTGGGAGACTGAGGCAGGAGGATCACCATGAGTTCAAGGGCAGCCTCAGCTACATAAGTGAGTTCAAACCCTGTCTGAGACAGGGAGACCCTGTCTTTAAAAAGAAAAAAAAAGATATTTTAGAACCAAAATACAATCTATGAAGGATGTATTCAAAAATCCCCAGTGGATCCTTGAAACCTATGGACAGTATAGACCTATATAGAATTTTTTTTCTCTCATATGCATATATGTGATAGTTCAATTTATAAACTAGGAACAGTAAGATTAATAGTAACTATAATAAAATAGGATAATTATAACAAAATTACTTAAAACTTACAAATTGTTTATTTCTGGAATTTCCATTTACTAATTTTGGATAGCATTTTACTGCGGGTAACGGAAACCAAGTAGAGTGATACCATGGATGAACGACACAGTAACTGTTCTAGGTGTTTCTTATAAATAGGCAGCTATGTTAAGCTTTTGACATAAATCAGAGCTCATAGAAGAGGAAGTCAGTGTTCATTTGGACATCATCTGTGAAAGGAATAGCAACTTCTAAGAATGGAGAAACTTAACTGCTCTATGGTATCTTGAAGTCTCTTCTCCATTCTTAAAAGTTATAATTCCTCTTACACATGATGCCTACTAATGCTGTTCCAGGGAAAATTACCTTGTCTCATTTTCACTCTGCTAATGAGGTTGTAAATTCAAGGATTTTGATTAACAACCATGTGCAGAATGACAGGGGCACTTAAGGGTAAATGTTTATCACTGAAAGAAAACTGGATATGTTCATAGCTGTGAAAAACTTCTGGTTGGAGACTGCCATTTTGGTTTCGGAATTTCATTTTGAGTTTTGTTTTGTTTTGGGTACCCCTGCCACTTTCATAAAGCCTGCAGAAATCTGTAAGGATAAGACTAGGTTCCAAGTTAAAATTGAGGATTCAGGCTGTTTTCAATTTTCATACACTGGCAGTAAACTCATTTTTTGTCCTTTTGGTATTACTTTCTTCCTATTGTGAACAGAGTGACTTTTTCTCAGTATGGAGAGGGTGTGTGGTTGGGAGAATAGAATACAGTAATTCTCATGAGACTTATCCCAGATTTTCATCCTGGTCGGCAGGAGTACATGGTTTATAAGAAGCACACCTACATGAGGCTGGACGGCTCATCCAAGATCTCAGAGAGGCGGGACATGGTTGCTGATTTTCAGAACAGGTACATGTAATGGAAATTATAAATATTCTAATTGTTCTTCTCTAGTATTTCAAATGGTGAGTTTAAAAGACATACAATACATCTTAGTTTGTTAAGCAATCAGTATAGTGCCTAATGTTTTAAGGGATTACTACATCTGCTTATAGGATTCAGATTCTGTTATATCTGTCAGAATGAGAGAGAGAGGCTATACCTAGTCATTTTAGGTGTGTGATTTTTTTTTTTGGTTGTTTTGTGTGTTTTGTTTTTTGGTACTGGAGATTGACCTTGTGACCTTGTGCTTGTAAAGCAGGCACTAGAACCACTGAGCTAAATCTCTAGCCCTTTGGTTGTTTGGTACTGAAATTGAACTCAGTACCTTGGCACTGAACTATATCTCCAGCTCTTTTTGTAATTATTTTTATGTAGACTGGGTCTCACTTTATAGTTGAGCCTGGCCCTGAGCTCACTAGGTAGCCCAGGTAAGCCTCAAACTCAGCGATCTTCCTGCCTCTATCTCCCAAGTGTTGGGATGACAGGCGTGAGCCACCATACCTAGCATTGTGGTGTGTGGTACTGATTGCTGGCGTGAATCACCGAGCACTGTGGAATGTGGTTACTGGGGATCGAACTCAGGACCTTACACTTGGTAGGCAGGTGCCAAAACCACTGAGCTAAATCTCCAGCCCCCTTTTTTAAATTTTTGAGACAGAGTATTGCTAAGCTGTCCAGACTAGCTTTGAATTTGGCAGTCTTCCTGCCTCAGCCGTAGAGTGCTGGAGTTACAGGCATGCACCACCACACCCAGCTCCTTTTGTGTTTTAAATACATTTTCTTACTACATCAGTCCCTATTTTGGTAGGCAACCAAAGAATGCTTGAGTATGCACAAAAATCCATCTCAGGGCCGGAGATTTAGCTCAGTGGTTCCAGCGCCTGCCTCACAAGCACAAGGTCCTGAGTTTGATTTGGTAACCACATACAGTGCTGGGTATGGTGACTCACACGCACCAGCAATCAATACTACATACCACAGTGCCGGGCATGGTGTCTCACACCTGTCATCCCAGTACTCCGGAGGCAGAGACAGGAGGATTGCTGAGTTTGAGGCTTGCCTGGGCTCCATAGTGAGCTCAGGGCCAGCCTGAACTACAAAGTGAGACCCTGTCTCAAAAAAAAAAAAAACAATCCATCTCAGTGGGTAATGTGTATATAGAAAAAAGTTCAAGATTGTATTCTCAAATGTTAGTAGGCATCTGTAGGTGTTAATTTAGAGGTGGTTTTTAATTTGTCTCAGTGTTTCACTTCATATAAATTTAAGGAAATACCTTCATTTTTCTTGCTTTCTTTTAGCATTGTGGCAGTACTGTATAGTACGACAAGTATTAAGGTGCAGTCTGTTTAGCCAGTGGCTCTGTCACAGTACCTCTCCCACCTGCTAATGAGCCTATGAAATTTCAAATAATGTCTGCTGAGTGCTGATGGCTTACAGGTCATAATTATCCTGAGTGGTGCTTCTCATAGTAAGCAGAGTCTAGTTACTATTCTCTCCAAGGAGAAAGCCAAGCTCTCCTGGTGACAGGTCTACAGAATTCCACACTTAGACCTAGAGAATTGAAGAAGATAGCTCTGGTTATCTGGTTATTAGAGTGGTTTTGGCTTTCTAGCCTTTAATTGCCTGGCTTGTTAATTAATATTTAACTTTATATATTTATAGCAAACTATACACATAGCCACTTGGGTTTATATTACTTTTTTCTTTTTTTTTTTTTGAGACAGGGTCTCACTGTAGTTAAGGCTGGCCCTGAACTCACTATGTAGTGAGCTGAAGTTAGCCTTGAACTCACAGCAGTCCTCCTGCCTCTGTCTCCCAAGTGCTGGGGTTACAGGCATGAGCCACCACACCCACACTGTGGTATGTGGTTACCAGGGA
Source organism: Thryonomys swinderianus (assembly GCA_004025085.1). Taxonomy (NCBI): domain Eukaryota; kingdom Metazoa; phylum Chordata; class Mammalia; order Rodentia; family Thryonomyidae; genus Thryonomys; species Thryonomys swinderianus. Next base: position 40,224 of record PVIC010010682.1, read on the forward strand.
TCGAACTCCGGACCTTATGCTTGCCAGGCAGATGCCAGAACCACTGAGCTAAATCCCTAGCCCTATGTTACTATTTTTTAATTTCTCTCATTTCAGTTTTAAAGAATGGTTTAACTCAGATATAAAATAAGTTGGCATAAAAAAAATCCTTCAAGTGCCGGGTGTGGTGGCTCACGCCTGTAATCCCAGCACTCGGGAGGCAGAGACAGGATGATTGCTGAGTTCCAGGCTTGCCTGGGCTGCATAGTGAGCTCAGAGCTAGCCTGAACTACAAAACGAGACCGTCTCAAAAAAAAAAAAAAATCCTTCATTCAACATAGATACTTTGCTATTGTATGTTCTTTACAATGGAGCCTAAGTAAGGAGACACATCCTGACATTTCAATGTCGTGGCCTATATGCACAGTCCATAACTCCTAAATTAACACTCCAGCCTGGATTTCAGGCCACTCTTCAGCCAACAGTGGAAGGGAAGATCCACTTTGACCTACTTCAGTTTGTTCCCTTGGAGCAACTATGGAGATAATCTAATTTCTCACTTATTGAAGCCATCAGCAGATTCTAAAGTCACTTATTTGAAACATGTATAAGCATAACAGTGCCTCTTGGCCTTGTTATTGCAAAAAGAGGAAAAGTGTTCTCTTGATTTCTGGTCATCGAAGTGCTTCATGTCATGCCCTTCCTTGCTACCATTGCAGATCTCTGCCAGGTTTGGTGTTGTGTACACAGGCAGACAGTCTGCTTCCCTAGATACATGTTCAGATTTTTCCTGATAAGCCAGCACATCTATGATGTGAGTACATTGATAAGGGCGCTGTGTGTTGAGAAGAGTCATATATTAATAGATATTTCACTTAGCAGTGTTCTGTTTTCCAAAGAAAATAGTCTATTTGGTAGTTATACTGAATCTACTCAGTAAAAATCTTACTTGCATAGCTTCTACTATGAGACTCAAATAAGAGCCTCCAAACCCTACAACAGAATTACTTAGGGAGCAGTTTATGTAGGCTTATCATGTGGATAGCTGTGATTCTCACCCTCATCTACCAGTACAAAGGTACAGTCTTAGAGTTAGGATTATGTCTAAGAAATCATCTATTTCTGAGTCTGTGTCTACATTGTGCCTACACAGACCGGAAGGACATCAAGATGACACCTCCAGTAGGAGGAAAGTTCTCTGCTTTAAAGTTTGAGTTCCTAAAGTAGCCTGGTATAGAAAAAAAGACAGGTGTTTGGGAAAACAAGACTTGACTTGCTAAATATTTTCATCATTATTAATGAAAAAAACATCAAAAGAAAAAAAATGTGGTTTCAACTGGAAAGGCCTGTGACTCAAAGGTCAGCCAGAATAAACAAGAACTCCTATAAAAAGCCATTTACATTCCCTTCATACAAGATTTATTTATGAGGGATCCTTCCAGGAAAAGTCTGACTGAGACTAAAGACTGTTTAGCCAGGATGTCCTGACCAGGCAGTGTTTAGAGCATGTGACCAGTGCGTGATCCTAGAAGCCATTCGCAAGGTCTTTGCTCTGTGGTGCCTTAGCCTTTGCTTTCCTCTTCCTACCCTAGGACCTCACCAGATGGCTGGCTGCTGAGCTCACTCACCGTGAGGGTGTCCTTTTGGCAGACAGGAGGAAAAGTGGCTATAGCATGGATCTTTCTGTTTTGCTAAAAGTGATTAGAGCTCCAGTGTCTCCTTTCATTCTGGTTCTTTTTCAGTCATTTAACAAACCTTTGCTGCAGTCTGTTCACGCCTAGCACTATTTGTTTATTTTGGTGCAGAGAAGCTTTAGTAGATCCTTAGAGAAAGAGAGAGAGAGACAAAGAATGTCTTTATTACAGTGTCCTAAGGCCCTTTTTTTTTTTTTTTTGCTTTTTGAGACAGGGTCTCGCTTTGTAGTTCAGGCCAGCCCTGAGCTCACTATGGTGCCCAGGCAAGCCGCCGCGAACTCAGCAATCCTCCTGTCTCTGCCTCCCGAGTGAACCTAAGGCCCTTTTATAGACTACCTGAAAGCCTGATCTCTTCGGCCTATTCCAGAGGCACTGGACAAGATTTTGTTTCAGCCCCTAGAGGGCACCCAAACCACCCTGTTGCCACCCAGGTTTTTGCTTTCTTCTCTTTTAATCAGAAATGTCAAAACATTAATTTGTACTATCAATACTGGCTATATTGAGTAGGAAGGAACTTCTCAGCAGTTTAGATATTTTTGTTAATAAATTAATAAATGATTCAGCATTGTATTTTGATTTTTTTCTATGAATTTAGGTTTACTATTGCCTTTACTTTTGTTCTTTCTTGTATATAGTCCCTCTTTGTAAGTAGTTACCACATCTAGGGACTAAGCTCTCAGGTCGAGAGTATGGAAACGGCCTACCTTTCTGCCTCTACCCATTTTTTTTTTTTGTTCTACTTCCTGTTTTTCAGGCTTATCAAAAAAATTCCTTGTGAGCCAGATGTGGTAGCATATGCCTGTAACCCCAGCATTTAAGGAGCTGAGGCAGGAAGATCATTGCAAGGTTGACATTAGCCTGACATAGTGAGACCTTGTCTCAAAAACATACACACAGGGGCCGGAGGGTTAGCTCAGTGGTTCCGGCGCCTGCCTCGCAAGCGCAAGGTCCTGAGTTCGATCCCCGGTAACCACATAGAATGCTGGGCGTGGAGACACGCCCA